>CAMRHE010000991.1:0-283111 GCA_947044405.1 Leptodactylus fallax
ATAACTACTATAATACTGCTCCTATGTACAAGAATATAACTACTATAATACTGCTCCTATGTACAAGAATATAACTACTATAATACTAGCTCCTATGTACAAGAATATAACTACTATAATACTGCTCCTATGTACAAGAATATAACTACTATAATACTGCTCCTATGTACAAGAATATAACTACTATAATACTGCCTCCTATGTACAAGAATATAACTACTATAATACTACTCCTATGTACAAGAATATAACTACTATAATACTGCCTCCTATGTACAAGAATATAACTACTATAATACTACTCCTATGTACAAGAATATAACTACTATAATACTGCTCCTATGTACAAGAATATAACTACTATAATACTGCTCCTATGTACAAGAATATAACTACTATAATACTGCTCCTATGTACAAGAATATAACTACTATAATACTGCTCCTATGTACAAGAATATAACTACTATAATACTGCTCCTATGTACAAGAATATAACTACTATAATACTGCTTCTATGTACAAGAATATAACTACTATAATACTAGCTCCTATGTACAAGAATATAACTACTATAATACTGCTCCTATGTACAAAAATATAACTACTATAATACTGCTCCTATGTACAAGAATATAACTACTATAATACTACTCCTATGTACAAGAATATAACTACTATAATACTACTCCTATGTACAAGAATATAACTACTATAATACTGCTCCTATGTACAAGAATATAACTACTATAATACTACTCCTATGTACAAGAATATAACTACTATAATACTACCTCCTATGTACAAGAATATAACTACTATAATACTGCTCCTATGTACAAGAATATAACTACTATAATACTACTCCTATGTACAAGAATATAACTACTATAATACTACTCCTATGTACAAGAATATAACTACTATAATACTACCTCCTATGTACAAGAATATAACTACTATAATACTGCTCCTATGTACAAGAATATAACTACTATAATACTACCTCCTATGTACAAGAATATAACTACTATAATACTACCTCCTATGTACAAGAATATAACTACTATAATACTGCTCCTATGTACAAGAATATAACTACTATAATACTGCTCCTATGTACAAGAATATAACTACTATAATACTGCTCCTATGTACAAGAATATAACTACTATAATACTGCTCCTATGTACAAGAATATAACTACTATAATACTACCTCCTATGTACAAGAATATAACTAATATAATACTACTCCTATGTACAACAATATAACTACTATAATATAGCCTCCTATGTACAAGAATATAACTACTATAATACTGCTCCTATGTACAAGAATATAACTACTATAATACTACTCCTATGTACAAGAATATAACTACTATAATACTGCTCCTATGTACAAGAATATAACTACTATAATACTGCTCCTATGTACAAGAATATAACTACTATAATACTGCTCCTATGTACAAGAATATAACTACTATAATATTGCTCCTATGTACAATAATATAACTACTATAATACTGCTCCTATGTACAAGAATATAACTACTATAATACTGCTCCTATGTACAAGAATATAACTACTATAATACTGCTCCTATGTACAATAATATAACTACTATAATACTGCTCCTATGTACAAGAATATAACTACTATAATACTGCTCCTATGTACAAGAATATAACTACTATAATACTACTCCTATGTACAAGAATATAACTACTATAATACTGCCCTAAAAACAAAACTCCCCCTATGTACAAGAATATAACTACTATAATACTGCTCCTATGTACAAGAATATAACTACTATAATACTGCTCCTATGTACAAGAATATAACTACTATAATACTGCTCCTATGTACAAGAATATAACTACTATAATACTGCTCCTATGTACAAGAATATAACTACTATAATACTGCCCCTATGTACAAGAATATAACTACTATAATACTGCTCCTATGTACAAGAATATAACTACTATAATACTACTCCTATGTACAAGAATATAACTACTATAATACTGCTCCTATGTACAAGAATATAACTACTATAATACTGCTCCTATGTACAAGAATATAACTACTATAATACTGCTCCTATGTACAAGAATATAACTACTATAATACTGCCTCCTATGTACAAGAATATAACTACTATAATACTGCTCCTATGTACAAGAATATAACTACTATAATACTGCCTCCTATGTACAAGAATATAACTACTATAATACTACCTCCTATGTACAAGAATATAACTACTATAATACTGCTCCCTATGTACAAGAATATAACTACTATAATACTGCTCCTATGTACAAGAATATAACTACTATAATACTGCTCCTATGTACAAGAATATAACTACTATAATACTACCTCCTATGTACAAGAATATAACTACTATAATACTGCTCCTATGTACAAGAATATAACTACTATAATACTACCTCCTATGTACAAGAATATAACTACTATAATACTACCTCCTATGTACAAGAATATAACTACTATAATACTAGCTCCTATGTACAAGAATATAACTACTATAATACTACTCCTATGTACAAGAATATAACTACTATAATACTACCTCCTATGTACAAGAATATAACTACTATAATACTACTCCTATGTACAAGAATATAACTACTATAATACTGCTCCTATGTACAAGAATATAACTACTATAATACTACTCCTATGTACAAGAATATAACTACTATAATACTGCTCCTATGTACAAGAATATAACTACTATAATACTACTCCTATGTACAAGAATATAACTACTATAATACTACTCCTATGTACAAGAATATAACTACTATAATATTGCTCCTATGTACAAGAATATAACTACTATAATACTGCCTCCTATGTACAAGAATATAACTACTATAATACTGCTCCTATGTACAAGAATATAACTACTATAATACTGCTCCTATGTACAAGAATATAACTACTATAATACTGCTCCTATGTACAAGAATATAACTACTATAATATTGCTCCTATGTACAAGAATATAACTACTATAATACTGCTCCTATGTACAAGAATATAACTACTATAATACTGCTCCTATGTACAAGAATATAACTACTATAATACTGCCTCCTATGTACAAGAATATAACTACTATAATACTGCTCCTATGTACAAGAATATAACTACTATAATACTGCTCCTATGTACAAGAATATAACTACTATAATACTGCTCCTATGTACAAGAATATAACTACTATAATACTGCTCCTATGTACAAGAATATAACTACTATAATACTGCTCCTATGTACAAGAATATAACTACTATAATACTGCCCCTATGTACAAGAATATAACTACTATAATACTACTCCTATGTACAAGAATATAACTACTATAATACTGCCCCTATGTACAAGAATATAACTACTATAATACTACTCCTATGTACAAGAATAAAACTACTATAATACTACTCCTATGTACAAGAATATAACTACTATAATACTGCTCCTATGTACAAGAATATAACTACTATAATACTGCTCCTATGTACAAGAATATAACTACTATAATACTGCTCCTATGTACAAGAATATAACTACTATAATACTGCCCCTATGTACAAGAATATAACTACTATAATACTGCTCCTATGTACAAGAATATAACTACTATAATACTGCTCCTATGTACAAGAATATAACTACTATAATACTACCTCCTATGTACAAGAATATAACTACTATAATACTGCTCCTATGTACAAGAATATAACTACTATAATACTGCTCCTATGTACAAGAATATAACTACTATAATACTACCTCCTATGTACAAGAATATAACTACTATAATACTACCTCCTATGTACAAGAATATAACTACTATAATACTACCTCCTATGTACAAGAATATAACTACTATAATACTACCTCCTATGTACAAGAATATAACTACTATAATACTACCTCCTATGTACAAGAATATAACTGCTATAATACTACTCCTATGTACAAGAATATAACTACTATAATACTGCTCCTATGTACAAGAATATAACTACTATAATACTACTCCTATGTACAAGAATATAACTACTATAATACTGCTCCTATGTACAAGAATATAACTATTATAATACTACTCCTATGTACAAGAATATAACTACTATAATACTGCTCCTATGTACAAGAATATAACTGCTATAATACTGCTCCTATGTACAAGAATATAACTACTATAATACTGCTCCTATGTACAAGAATATAACTACTATAATACTACTCCTATGTACAAGAATATAACTACTATAATACTGCCCCCTATGTACAAGAATATAACTACTATAATACTGCTCCTATGTACAAGAATATAACTGCTATAATACTGCTCCTATGTACAAGAATATAACTACTATAATACTGCCCCTATGTACAAGAATATAACTACTATAATACTACTCCTATGTACAAGAATATAACTACTATAATACTGCTCCTATGTACAAGAATATAACTACTATAATATTGCTCCTATGTACAAGAATATAACTACTATAATACTGCCCCCTATGTACAAGAATATAACTACTATAATACTGCTCCTATGTACAAGAATATAACTACTATAATACTGCTCCTATGTACAAGAATATAACTACTATAATACTGCTCCTATGTACAAGAATATACCTACTATAATACTACCTCCTATGTACAAGAATATAACTACTATAATACTGCACCTATGTACAAGAATATAACTACTATAATACTGCTCCTATGTACAAGAATATAACTACTATAATACTGCTCCTATGTACAAGAATATAACTACTATAATACTACCTCCTATGTACAAGAATATAACTACTATAATACTGCACCTATGTACAAGAATATAACTACTATAATACTACTCCTATGTACAAGAATATAACTACTATAATAGTGCTCCTATGTACAAGAATATAACTACTATAATACTGCTCCTATGTACAAGAATATAACTACTATAATACTGCTCCTATGTACAAGAATATAACTACTATAATACTGCTCCTATGTACAAGAATATAACTACTATAATACTGCTCCTATGTACAAGAATATAACTACTATAATACTGCTCCTATGTACAAGAATATAACTACTATAATACTACTCCTATGTACAAGAATATAACTACTATAATACTACTCCTATGTACAAGAATATAACTACTATAATACTGCTCCTATGTACAAGAATATAACTACTATAATACTACCTCCTATGTACAAGAATATAACTACTATAATACTACTCCTATGTACAAGAATATAACTACTATAATACTGCTCCCTATGTACAAGAATATAATTACTATAATACTGCCCCCTATGTACAAGAATATAACTACTATAATACTACCTCCTATGTACAAGAATATAACTACTATAATACTGCTCCTATGTACAAGAATATAACTACTATAATACTGCCCCCTATGTACAAGAATATAACTACTATAATACTACCTCCTATGTACAAGAATATAACTACTATAATACTGCTCCTATGTACAAGAATATAACTACTATAATACTGCTCCTATGTACAAGAATATAACTACTATAATACTACCTCCTATGTACAAGAATATAACTACTATAATACTACTCCTATGTACAAGAATATAACTACTATAATACTGCTCCTATGTACAAGAATATAACTACTATAATACTGCTCCTATGTACAAGAATATAACTACTATAATACTGCCTCCTATGTACAAGAATATAACTACTATAACACTGCCCCCTATGTACAAGAATATAACTACTATAATACTGCCCCTATGTACAAGAATATAACTACTATAATACTGTTCCTATGTACAAGAATATAACTACTATAATACTGCCCCTATGTACAAGAATATAACTACTATAATACTACTCCTATGTACAAGAATATAACTACTATAATACTGCCCCTATGTACAAGAATATAACTACTATAATACTACTCCTATGTACAAGAATAAAACTACTATAATACTACTCCTATGTACAAGAATATAACTACTATAATACTGCTCCTATGTACAAGAATATAACTACTATAATACTGCTCCTATGTACAAGAATATAACTACTATAATACTGCTCCTATGTACAAGAATATAACTACTATAATACTGCCCCCTATGTACAAGAATATAACTACTATAATACTGCTCCTATGTACAAGAATATAACTACTATAATACTGCTCCTATGTACAAGAATATAACTACTATAATACTACCTCCTATGTACAAGAATATAACTACTATAATACTGCTCCCTATGTACAAGAATATAACTACTATAATACTGCTCCTATGTACAAGAATATAACTACTATAATACTACCTCCTATGTACAAGAATATAACTACTATAATACTACCTCCTATGTACAAGAATATAACTACTATAATACTGCTCCTATGTACAAGAATATAACTACTATAATACTACCTCCTATGTACAAGAATATAACTACTATAATACTACCTCCTATGTACAAGAATATATCTACTATAATACTGCTCCTATGTACAAGAATATAACTACTATAATACTGCCCCCTATGTACAAGAATATAACTACTATAATACTACCTCCTATGTACAAGAATATAACTACTATAATACTGCTCCTATGTACAAGAATATAACTACTATAATACTGCTCCTATGTACAAGAATATAACTACTATAATACTACCTCCTATGTACAAGAATATAACTACTATAATACTACTCCTATGTACAAGAATATAACTACTATAATACTGCTCCTATGTACAAGAATATAACTACTATAATACTGCTCCTATGTACAAGAATATAACTACTATAATACTGCCTCCTATGTACAAGAATATAACTACTATAACACTGCCCCCTATGTACAAGAATATAACTACTATAATACTGCCCCTATGTACAAGAATATAACTACTATAATACTGTTCCTATGTACAAGAATATAACTACTATAACACTGCCCCTATGTACAAGAATATAACTACTATAATACTACTCCTATGTACAAGAATATAACTACTATAATACTGCCCCTATGTACAAGAATATAACTACTATAATACTACTCCTATGTACAAGAATAAAACTACTATAATACTACTCCTATGTACAAGAATATAACTACTATAATACTGCTCCTATGTACAAGAATATAACTACTATAATACTGCTCCTATGTACAAGAATATAACTACTATAATACTGCTCCTATGTACAAGAATATAACTACTATAATACTGCCCCCTATGTACAAGAATATAACTACTATAATACTGCTCCTATGTACAAGAATATAACTACTATAATACTGCCCCTATGTACAAGAATATAACTACTATAATACTACCTCCTATATACAAGAATATAACTACTATAATACTGCTCCCTATGTACAAGAATATAACTACTATAATACTGCTCCTATGTACAAGAATATAACTACTATAATACTACCTCCTATGTACAAGAATATAACTACTATAATACTACCTCCTATGTACAAGAATATAACTACTATAATACTGCTCCTATGTACAAGAATATAACTACTATAATACTACCTCCTATGTACAAGAATATAACTACTATAATACTACCTCCTATGTACAAGAATATAACTACTATAATACTACCTCCTATGTACAAGAATATAACTACTATAATACTACCTCCTATGTACAAGAATATAACTACTATAATACTACCTCCTATGTACAAGAATATAACTGCTATAATACTACTCCTATGTACAAGAATATAACTACTATAATACTGCTCCTATGTACAAGAATATAACTGCTATAATACTACTCCTATGTACAAGAATATAACTACTATAATACTGCCCCTATGTACAAGAATATAACTACTATAATACTACTCCTATGTACAAGAATATAACTACTATAATACTACTCCTATGTACAAGAATATAACTACTATAATATTGCTCCTATGTACAAGAATATAACTACTATAATACTGCCCCCTATGTACAAGAATATAACTACTATAATACTGCTCCTATGTACAAGAATATAACTGCTATAATACTACTCCTATGTACAAGAATATAACTACTATAATACTACTCCTATGTACAAGAATATAACTACTATAATATTGCTCCTATGTGCAAGAATATAACTACTATAATACTGCTCCTATGTGCAAGAATATAGCTACTATAATACTACTCCTATGTACAAGAATATAACTACTATAATACTGCCTCCTATGTACAAGAATATAACTACTATAATACTGCTCCTATGTACAAGAATATAGCTACTATAATACTACTCCTATGTACAAGAATATAACTACTATAATACTGCTCCTATGTACAAGAATATAACTACTATAATACTGCTCCTATGTACAAGAATATAACTACTATAATACTGCTCCTATGTACAAGAATATAACTACTATAATACTGCTCCTATGTACAAGAATATAACTACTATAATACTACCTCCTATGTACAAGAATATAACTACTATAATACTGCTCCTATGTACAAGAATATAACTACTATAATACTGCTCCTATGTACAAGTATATAACTACTGTAATACTGCTCCTATGTACAAGAATATAACTACTATAATACTACCTCCTATGTACAAGAATATAACTACTATAATACTGCTCCTATGTACAAGAATATAACTACTATAATACTGCCCCCTATGTACAAGAATATAACTACTATAATACTACTCCTATGTACAAGAATATAACTACTATAATACTACTCCCCCTATGTACAAGAATATAACTACTATAATACTACTCCTATGTACAAGAATATAACTACTATAATACTGCCCCTATGTACAAGAATATAACTACTATAATACTGCCTCCTATGTACAAGAATATAACTACTATAACACTGCTCCTATGTACAAGAATATAACTACTATAATACTGCTCCCTATGTACAAGAATATAACTGCTATAACTCTGCTTTCTATTATTGATGTCCATAAATCTTCATGCAGTGCTCCCCCTTGTGGTGGCTGTGGACACACAGAATGTTATATGACTGATATTTTATATCTACACTGATGATATTATATAAATACACAATATGTACATGTCTCGCACTTACATAACATTCTACAATCTTTCGCTTTCTTAGTATTTGGTATCTTATAATTACTTCTTTGTTACTTTTACGCTATTGTTCTATATTAACCCTTAGGTGTCCAGACAGAGATAAAGATGTGTCGCACGTACAGAAGATCTTTGCTGGTATTCCAGACACAGAATCTTTCAGACAGAGTTTGTTCAGTAGAGACCGATCCTCGCATGGACTTCTCCCCATTTCGCAGGTGCAGGTCGTGTCTTCTGGTTGTGTCAGGTTATGACAATTTTACATATACTGTTATGACTAATGCAGAGCCCTGGGAGGGGGCACGACTCAATAGAAGTTAAATATTTTGGGTACATTTGTATAATAATACCAATTATTAACCCTTTGCATCCACTATTATTTCCCTGTAATATGTTGTATGTTATAGTTTCAGGCGGTGTGTGCAGCTCATGGTGCGTCTGTAACCCTTTCATCACTGACTCCACTCCTAGGAGACAGTGCATTCAGTGACCAGGGGAAAATACGGCAAGTTTTCAGCAGATTTAGGTTTCATTTAATCACTCTATATCTTGAGTTGTCACAGCTCCGCCCTCTATAACTAGTATTTCAGTCATATGATCTTGTTTATTTCAAACTGCACTGGGGTCTGTATATAACGGTGGTCAGTGGGGGGGTCTGTATATAAAGGTGGTCAGTGGGGGGGTCTGTATATAAAGGTGGTAAGTGGGGGGGTCTGTATATAAAGGTGGTCAGTGGGGGGGGTCTGTATATAAAGGTGGTCAGTGGGGGGGTCTGTATATAAAGGTGGTCAGTGGGGGGGTCTGTATATAAAGGTGGTCAGTGGGGGGGTCTGTATATAAAGGTGGTCAGTGGGGGGGTCTGTATATAACGGTGGTCAGTGGGGGGGTCTGTATATAACGGTGGTCAGTGGGGGGGTCTGTATATAAAGGTGGTCAGTGGGGGGGTCTGTATATAACGGTGGTCAGTGGGGGGGGTCTGTATATAAAGGTGGTCAGTGGGGGGGTCTGTATATAACGGTGGTCAGTGGGGGGGGTCTGTATATAAAGGTGGTCAGTGGGGGGGTCTGTATATAACGGTGGTCAGTGGGGGGTCTGTATATAAAGGTGGTCAGTGGGGGGGTCTGTATATAACGGTGGTCAGTGGGGGGGTCTGTATATAACGGTGGTCAGTGGGGGGTCTGTATATAAAGGTGGTCAGTGGGGGGGTCTGTATATAACGGTGGTCAGTGGGGGGGTCTGTATATAACGGTGGTCAGTGGGGGGGTCTGTATATAAAGGTGGTCAGTGGGGGGTCTGTATATAACGGTGGTCAGTGGGGGGGTCTGTATATAACGGTGGTCAGTGGGGGGTCTGTATATAAAGGTGGTCAGTGGGGGGGTCTGTATATAACGGTGGTCAGTGGGGGGGTCTGTATATAACGGTGGTCAGTGGGGGGGGTCTGTATATAAAGGTGGTCAGTGGGGGGTCTGTATATAACGGTGGTCAGTGGGGGGGTCTGTATATAAAGGTGGTCAGTGGGGGGTCTGTATATAAAGGTGGTCAGTGGGGGGGTCTGTATATAAAGGTGGTCAGTGGGGGGGTCTGTATATAACGGTGGTCAGTGGGGGGGTCTGTATATAACGGTGGTCAGTGGGGGGGTCTGTATATAAAGGTGGTCAGTGGGGGGTCTGTATGTAAAGGTGTCTGGTGGATATTTCTTCTATAAATAGGAGGGACATAAGACAAATATTTGGGGCAGTTCTCTAGGTAAATCTTCAGGTTCTCAATCTTCATGAAAAGGCCGAATCTTTTTTCAGTGTTTTCTCTTTTCTCCAGATGGAAACAGATTGTAGATTTATTACAGGAGGCCGAAGCAGAAAAGAAATCAAAAGTAACAGGTAAGAAAGAAAGAAAAACACAAAAAACTAAAAATTTTCAAGAGAGGAGTGTGCTGATCTTATAGAGGAGGTCACAGGGTGAGAGTTACATAGTGGGAGGAGCAGGTCCCCAGCAGTACAGAGTATTTCAGGAGAGGAGTGTGCTGATCATATAGGGAGGTCACAGGGTGAGAGTTACATAGTGGGAGGAGCAGGTCCCCAGCAGTACAGAGTATTTCAGGAGAGGAGTGTGCTGATCTCATAGAGGAGGTGACAGGGTGAGAGTTACATAGTGGGGGGTGCAGGGTCCCCAGCAGTACAGAGTATTTCAGGAGAGGAGTGTGCTGATCTTATAGGGAGGTCACAGGGTGAGAGTTACATAGTGGGGGGTGCAGGGTCCCCAGCAGTACAGAGTATTTCAGGAGAGCAGTGTGCTGATCTCATAGAGGAGGTGACAGGGTGAGAGTTACATAGTGGGAGGAGCAGGGTCCCCAGCAGTACAGAGTATTTCAGGAGAGGAGTGTGCTGATCTCATAGAGGAGGTCACAGGGTGAGCGTTACATAGTGGGAGGAGCAGGGTCCCCAGCAGTACAGAGTATTTCAGGAGAGGAGTGTGCTGATCTCATAGAGGAGGTCACAGGGTGAGAGTTACATAGTGGGAGGTGCAGGGTCCCCAGCAGTACAGAGTATTTCAGGAGAGGAGTGTGCTGATCTCATAGAGGAGGTCACAGGGTGAGAGTTACATAGTGGGAGGTGCAGGGTCCCCAGCAGTACAGAGTATTTCAGGAGAGGAGTGTGCTGATCTCATAGAGGAGGTCACAGGGTGAGAGTTACATAGTGGGAGGTGCAGGGTCCCCAGCAGTACAGAGTATTTCAGGAGAGGAGTGTGCTGATCTCATAGAGGAGGTCACAGGGTGAGAGTTACATAGTGGGAGGTGCAGGGTCCCCAGCAGTACAGAGTATTTCAGGAGAGGAGTGTGCTGATCTCATAGAGGAGGTCACAGGGTGAGAGTTACATAGTGGGAGGTGCAGGGTCCCCAGCAGTACAGAGTATTTCAGGAGAGGAGTGTGCTGATCTCATAGAGGAGGTCACAGTGTGAGAGTTACATAGTGGGAGGAGCAGGTCCCCAGCAGTACAGAGTATTTCAGGAGAGGAGTGTGCTGATCATATAGGGAGGTCACAGGGTGAGAGTTACATAGTGGGGGGTGCAGGGTCCCCAGCAGTACAGAGTATTTCAGGAGAGGAGTGTGCTGATCTCATAGAGGAGGTGACAGGGTGAGAGTTACATAGTGGGAGGTGCAGGGTCCCCAGCAGTACAGAGTATTTCAGGAGAGGAGTGTGCTGATCTTATAGGGAGGTCACAGGGTGAGAGTTACATAGTGGGGGGTGCAGGGTCCCCAGCAGTACAGAGTATTTCAGGAGAGGAGTGTGCTGATCTTATAGAGGAGGTGACAGGGTGAGAGTTACATAGTGGGAGGAGCAGGGTCCCGAGCTGTACAGAGTATTTCAGGAGAGGAGTGTGCTGATCTCATAGAGGAGGTCACAGGGTGAGAGTTACATAGTGGGAGGAGCAGGGTCCCGAGCTGTACAGAGTATTTCAGGAGAGGAGTGTGCTGATCTCATAGAGGAGGTCACAGGGTGAGAGTTACATAGTGGGAGGAGCAGGGTCCCCAGCAGTACAGAGTATTTCAGGAGAGGAGTGTGCTGATCTTATAGGGAGGTCACAAGGTGAGAGTTACATAGTGGGAGGTGCAGGGTCCCCAGCAGTACAGAGTATTTCAGGAGAGGAGTGTGCTGATCTTATAGAGGAGGTGACAGGGTGAGAGTTACATAGAGGGAGGAGAAGGGTCCCCAGCTGTACAGAGTATTTCAGGAGAGGAGTGTGCTGATCTCATAGAGGAGGTCACAGGGTGAGCGTTACATAGTGGGAGGAGCAGGGTCCCGAGCAGTACAGAGTATTTCAGGAGAGGAGTGTGCTGATCTTATAGGGAGGTCACAGGGTGAGAGTTACATAGTGGGAGGTGCAGGGTCCCCAGCAGTACAGAGTATTTCAGGAGAGGAGTGTGCTGATCTCATAGAGGAGGTCACAGGGTGAGAGTTACATAGTGGGAGGAGCAGGGTCCCCAGCAGTACAGAGTATTTCAGGAGAGGAGTGTGCTGATCTCATAGAGGAGGTCACAGGGTGAGAGTTACATAGTGGGAGGAGCAGGTCCCCAGCAGTACAGAGTATTTCAGGAGAGGAGTGTGCTGATCATATAGGGAGGTCACAGGGTGAGAGTTACATAGTGGGGGGTGCAGGGTCCCCAGCAGTACAGAGTATTTCAGGAGAGGAGTGTGCTGATCTCATAGAGGAGGTGACAGGGTGAGAGTTACATAGTGGGAGGTGCAGGGTCCCCAGCAGTACAGAGTATTTCAGGAGAGGAGTGTGCTGATCTTATAGGGAGGTCACAGGGTGAGAGTTACATAGTGGGGGGTGCAGGGTCCCCAGCAGTACAGAGTATTTCAGGAGAGGAGTGTGCTGATCTTATAGAGGAGGTGACAGGGTGAGAGTTACATAGTGGGAGGAGCAGGGTCCCCAGCTGTACAGAGTATTTCAGGAGAGGAGTGTGCTGATCTCATAGAGGAGGTCACAGGGTGAGAGTTACATAGTGGGAGGAGCAGGGTCCCGAGCTGTACAGAGTATTTCAGGAGAGGAGTGTGCTGATCTCATAGAGGAGGTCACAGGGTGAGAGTTACATAGTGGGAGGAGCAGGGTCCCCAGCAGTACAGAGTATTTCAGGAGAGGAGTGTGCTGATCTTATAGGGAGGTCACAAGGTGAGAGTTACATAGTGGGAGGTGCAGGGTCCCCAGCAGTACAGAGTATTTCAGGAGAGGAGTGTGCTGATCTTATAGAGGAGGTGACAGGGTGAGAGTTACATAGAGGGAGGAGAAGGGTCCCCAGCTGTACAGAGTATTTCAGGAGAGGAGTGTGCTGATCTCATAGAGGAGGTCACAGGGTGAGCGTTACATAGTGGGAGGAGCAGGGTCCCGAGCAGTACAGAGTATTTCAGGAGAGGAGTGTGCTGATCTTATAGGGAGGTCACAGGGTGAGAGTTACATAGTGGGAGGTGCAGGGTCCCCAGCAGTACAGAGTATTTCAGGAGAGGAGTGTGCTGATCTCATAGAGGAGGTCACAGGGTGAGAGTTACATAGTGGGAGGAGCAGGTCCCCAGCAGTACAGAGTATTTCAGGAGAGGAGTGTGCTGATCTCATAGAGGAGGTCACAGGGTGAGAGTTACATAGTGGGAGGAGCAGGGTCCCCAGCAGTACAGAGTATTTCAGGAGAGGAGTGTGCTGATCTCATAGAGGAGGTCACAGGGTGAGAGTTACATAGTGGGAGGTGTAGGGTCCCCAGCAGTACAGAGTATTTCAGGAGAGCAGTGTGCTGATCTCATAGAGGAGGTGACAGGGTGAGAGTTACATAGTGGGAGGAGCAGGGTCCCCAGCAGTACAGAGTATTTCAGGAGAGGAGTGTGCTGATCTTATAGAGGAGGTCACAGGGTGAGAGTTACATAGTGGGAGGAGCAGGGTCCCCAGCAGTACAGAGTATTTCAGGAGAGGAGTGTGCTGATCTTATAGAGGTGGTCACAGGGTGAGAGTTACATAGTGGGAGGTGCAGGGTCCCGAGCAGTACAGAGTATTTCAGGAGAGGAGTGTGCTGATCTTATAGAGGAGGTCACAGGATGAGAGTTACATAGTGGGAGGAGCAGGGTCCCCAGCAGTACAGAGTATTTCAGGAGAGGAGTGTGCTGATCTCATAGAGGAGGTCACAGGGTGAGAGTTACATAGTGGAAGGTGCAGGGTCCCCAGCAGTACAGAGTATTTCAGGAGAGGAGTGTGCTGATCTCATAGAGGAGGTCACAGGATGAGAGTTACATAGTGGGAGGAGCAGGGTCCCCAGCAGTACAGAGTATTTCAGGAGAGGAGTGTGCTGATCTTATAGGGGAGGTCACAGACTGAGAGTTACATAGTGGGAGGAGCAGGGTCCCCAGCAGCACAGAGTATTTCAGGAGAGGAGTGTGCTGATCTCATAGAGGAGGTCACAGGGTGAGAGTTACATAGTGGGAGGTGCAGGGTCCCCAGCAGCACAGAGTATTTCAGGAGAGGAGTGTGCTGATCTCATAGAGGAGGTCACAGGGTGAGAGTTACATAGTGGAAGGAGCAGGGTCCCCAGCAGCACAGAGTATTTCAGGAGAGGAGTGCGCTGACCTTGTAGACCTAAGGACAGGTCTGATTGTGCCCGGGGTGCTGTCATCACGTGAGAAAGGGAATGTCGGCAAGTAAAGGGTCTCAGACTAAGATCTGGGGATCTGTATGAAGATCCTGTGGGAGTTCAGGGGCTCAGTCAGGATGAGATTATTGCAGTCTATGTGTCTCGTCACCATATGGTGGTGATAGCGAGGAATAAAGCGCCCCCTCTGGTGAGTGTCAGCTCCTGGGTCCAGGACTTATGTAAGCAGCCTATGAACATGGGAATGGCGCCTCCTCTTGTAGAGAACAGAAATATATTGAGCTCCTTTCTGTGGGATTGATCCCGGAGCCATCTGTCGGCGGAGTCGGCATCTGTCTATGATCTGCTGCCGACGATTTGTGATTCCTGTCATTAAAAATGTATATTACAATCTGTCCTGCTCCTCGTAATTCACACTCACATCCTGCCGGGAAAGCTGCTGGCAACTGATATTCAAAGGATATCGGTCAATAATAGCTCAGGACTGTGAGAAATCTGGGTACGGACCTGTAGGGGGCTGGGATAGTGGCCATACTGGTTGTCACCCACCTTACTGCACACAAGAGGGCGACCTAAACATATGGCGGAGGACTGAAACCTTCAGATATACTAAAGCCTTAAGATCTCTGCTTGCTGTAAGTGAATGGAAGCATCCCTGTTTGTGTCTGCTCACACAGCAGTGTTTGTTACAATGTATCAGTGTAGGTAATCCTCTGTGAGATAAACATAGCAACAGATTTAACGTCCCTCCTATGTCGCACTCCAAACATAACTGCACCAACAAATTGTAACAAACTCTGAGCTCAGTCACATTAGGTTTATAATAACCTGAATATAAAGAAGTGCTCTCCAGTATAAAGATCTCTGCTAACTGTAAGTGAATGGAAACTGCAGATTGAAAAAGAGAGGTTTATTGTATGTCTATGGACAAATAATATATATGTATCTATTTCATCAAGAGAAACAAGAAGAGCCCCCGATCAGTACAGAACAGGAAGAGGAGGAGGAAGACGAGGGGTCCGAGCACTGCGTGAGCTAAACTCAGTACAGCAGTAATAGTGATCTGCAGCCTGCCACCAAACTATCTATCTATCTATCTATCTATCTATCTATCTATCTATCTTCATCTATCTCATATGGAATGTATTATTCACAGGACCAGCAAACTGCAGATAGTTTATTTGTGACCAGGAGGGGCGCTACACTGAGGGATCACAGACCAGTGTCCGAACCTGCTCTGCATCTATTTGAACCCTGTAGATCAGATGAGGAAGAAGCCTGGATAGATCGATTCATGAGGCTGGAGAATGTTCTTGAGCTGTGCCAAATAAAAGACACTGGTATTATAATCACAAGTTCTTGTACATAGGAGCAGTATTATAGTAGTTATATTCTTGTACATAGGAGCAGTATTATAGTAGTTATAGTCTTGTACATAGGAGCAGTATTATAGTAGTTATATTCTTGTACATAGGGGCAGTATTATAGTAGTTATATTCTTGTACATAGGAGGTAGTATTATAGTAGTTATATTCTTGTACATAGGAGGAGTATTATAGTAGTTATATTCTTGTACATAGGAGCAGTATTATAGTAGTTATATTCTTGTACATAGGAGCAGTATTATAGTAGTTATATTCTTGTACATAGGAGGTAGTATTATAGTAGTTATATTCTTGTACATAGGAGCAGTATTATAGTAGTTATATGCTTGTAGATGGGGCAGTATTATAGTAGTTATATTCTTGTACATAGGAGCAGCATTATAGTAGTTATATTCTTGTAGATGGGGCAGTATTATAGTAGTTATATTCTTGTACATAGGGGCAGTATTATAGTAGTTATATTCTTGTACATAGGAGTAGTATTATAGTAGTTATATTCTTGTACATAGGAGCAGTATTATAGTAGTTATATTCTTGTACATAGGAGCAGTATTATAGTAGTTATAGTCTTGTACATAGGAGCAGCATTATAGTAGTTATATTCTTGTACATGGGGCAGTATTATAGTAGTTATATTCTTGTACATAGGTGCAGTATTATAGTAGTTATATTCTTGTACATAGGGGGCAGTATTATAGTAGTTATATTCTTGTACATAGGAGCAGTATTATAGTAGTTATATTCTTGTACATAGGAGCAGTATTATAGTAGTTATATTCTTGTACATAGGAGCAGTATTATAGTAGTTATATTCTTGTACATAGGAGCAGTATTATAGTAGTTATATTCTTGTACATAGGAGGCAGTATTATAGTAGTTATATTCTTGTACATAGGGGTAGTATTATAGTAGTTATATTCTTGTACATAGGGGGCAGTATTATAGTAGTTATATTCTTGTACATAGGAGCAGTATTATAGTAGTTATATTCTTGTACATAGGAGCAGTATTATAGTAGTTATATTCTTGTACATAGGAGTAGTATTATAGTAGTTATATTCTTGTACATAGGAGGCAGTATTATAGTAGTTATATTCTTGTACATAGGAGTAGTATTATAGTAGTTATATTCTTGTACATAGGAGGCAGTATTATAGTAGTTATATTCTTGTACATAGGAGGCAGTATTATAGTAGTTATATTCTTGTACATAGGGGGCAGTATTATAGTAGTTATATTCTTGTACATAGGAGTAGTATTATAGTAGTTATATTCTTGTACATAGGAGGTAGTATTATAGTAGTTATATTCTTGTACATAGGAGGTAGTATTATAGTAGTTATATTCTTGTACATAGGAGGTAGTATTATAGTAGTTATATTCTTGTACATAGGAGCAGTATTATAGTAGTTATATTCTTGTACATAGGAGTAGTATTATAGTAGTTATATTCTTGTACATAGGTGCAGTATTATAGTAGTTATATTCTTGTACATAGGAGCAGTATTATAGTAGTTGTATTCTTGTACATAGGAGGTAGTATTATAGTAGTTATATTCTTGTACATAGGAGGTAGTATTATAGTAGTTATATTCTTGTACATAGGAGCAGTATTATAGTAGTTATATTCTTGTACATAGGAGTAGTATTATAGTAGTTATATTCTTGTACATAGGAGTAGTATTATAGTAGTTATATTCTTGTGCATAGGAGCAGTATTATAGTAGTTATATTCTTGTACATAGGCAGTATTATAGTAGTTATATTCTTGTCTTGTACATAGGAGCAGTATTATAGTAGTTATATTCTTGTACATAGGAGGTAGTATTATAGTAGTTATATTCTTGTACATAGGAGGTAGTATTATAGTAGTTATATTCTTGTACATAGGAGTAGTATTATAGTAGTTATATTCTTGTACATAGGAGTAGTATTATAGTAGTTATATTCTTGTACATAGGAGGTAGTATTATAGTAGTTATATTCTTGTACATAGGAGCAGTATTATAGTAGTTATATTCTTGTACATAGGAGTAGTATTATAGTAGTTATATTCTTGTACATAGGGGGCAGTATTATAGTAGTTATATTCTTGTACATAGGAACAGTATTATAGTAGTTATATTCTTGTACCTAGAAGCAGTATTGGGGGCAGTATTATAGTAGTTTTAATACACTTGTAGTATATTTATTCCATCCTCTTATTACTAGTAATATGAACAGAACTTTATAATTTTCTACAAATAGTTGATGTTCATTTTTCTTGTTTTTCTTCCCTTTAGGTCTTGTAGATGCAGACAGAGCCAAGCAGATTATCAATAAATATAATCTCATCTACAGTTTATGTTTGAGCCCTGAGAAAATCAGTGAAGCTCTGGCCCGTTTCCGCAATGGGGGGCACATACTTTTGGAACCAGTGCTGCATTTCCTGAAAGAGCTGTAGTAAGATGTGAGACGGTGACTGGCAGCGTGGCGGGTTCATTCTGTGGTTGTCATCCTTTGCAGGTGTCAGGCATCATTAACAATGCAGATTAGGAGGCTCGTTCTGTAGATTGTGATGAAATCTTACAAAATGTTATCACTCTGGATAATATCTCACTTTCCCGTTCATTAGTCTATGTGAGAAGACTGGCAGATTGGAGACTGTTTTGGTTTCAGGAACAACAAAATCTTTCAATAGATTAAAATTAGTGAACAATTTTGGGTTAACTCCTTAAAGGGCATTTCCTAATAAAATGAATGAGAAAAATGTCTTTGAGCTGTTGCTGTGTCTTTAAATTGGACATTCCTTTGTAGACTGGTGCCATCCCTGTCCAGAGGTTGTGTCAGGTATTGCAGATCTATTGATGTGAATAGAGCTATGCTGTAATACCATGTATAACCTGGGGATGTGTGTGGCGTTGTTTTTGGAATAAAGCAGCCATGTTTTTCCAATGTTTTTACTAATTCTGCGTCTCTTTTCTCTTACGCAGATGACTTGCTGGGTGACAACTTCTATTGGCAGCTCTTATAAACCACCAAAGGAGTTGTCACCCAGCTAGGGGTGGGCTGACCCTTTACCACTGCGCCCTCCGCTTATGACCTGAATTTTAGGTATTTTCTAGGGGTATCACAGCTCTGTTTTTTGACGTTATTATGGATGTGTCTTTACTGCGGCCTAGTCATTGCACCGGGGTGTAGAGGACCTCCGTCATGTAACCTGAGAGCAGTCCAGGACCTTCATGTTTCATCTCTGAGCTTATATATATATTCACATTGTTACATGTCCGCCATCACTGTTCATTGATTGGAATGCACAGGATGATCCGTTGCTAGGCACAATGGTGAGGATTGCCTGACGACCACCCTGCTGACTGTCTCCAATAACAACCTGCAGAATTATGAATGCAGCTGAGGGACGTAATATAAAATATCTCATCTCTGTATATGTGTGAATTCTATCTGTAAACTGGAAAACGTCCTAGAAGAAAATCCTATTAGACTCATAGTAGATTAATATAATGTGAGGATAGCCTGAAGGATGGTGGAAAATAAAAGAGCCTAGACTGGACACTGCACATTTACCTCATGTCTCTCTTATTTAGTGTCACTTTTTCTTAATTTGTGTCCATAATTATAGCTGGCAATGTCTATCACTTCCATGTAAGGGCAGCTTTGCCCATAACTAAGATGGCTGACATAAGCCCTTCTCTCTGCGTTCTAATTGTACGTCATTACCTTGCTGTGCGTTGTCAGCGCACTGGGCATGCGCAGACGGCCATGTTGGTTTCTGTCTGTTGGCCGTGACTGAGCGCTCTTGCCGGTGGTGTCGTGAACGGATCCCCGAAGAGGAAAGGACGAGCGGTGAGTGCGGGGGAGGGGTGGCCCGGGAGGTGCGGGGTGGAGAGAGGACCGGGGGCGGCGACGGAGAAGAACGGAGGGGGGGAGGAGAGGTTACCATGACAGTGCGGAATCCCTGTATGAATGCCGGCCTGTCTATACACTACTACCGCCATTGTCATGGGTGCTGCCCCCTATTATGGATACTGCCCCCAAGGACGGATATAGCCCCCTAGGACGGATACTGCCCCCTACCTAGGACGGATACTGCCCCCTACCTAGGACGGATACTGCCCCCTACCTAGGACGGATACTGCCCCCTACCTAGGACGGATACTGCCCCCCGTCCCTGGGATGGATACTGCCCCCCCCGTCCCTAGGATGGATACTGCCCCCCGTCCCTGGGATGGATACTGCCCCCCGTCCTTAGGATGGATACTGCCCCCCGTCCCTGGGATGGATACTGCCCCCCGTCCTTAGGATGGATACTGCCCCCCGTCCCTGGGATGGATACTGCCCCCCGTCCTTAGGATGGATACTGCCCCCCGTCCCTGGGATGGATACTGCCCCCCGTCCCTGGGATGGATACTGCCCCCCGTCCTTGGGATGGATACTGCCCCCCGTCCCTGGGATGGATACTGCCCCCCGTCCTTAGGATGGATACTGCCCCCCGTCCCTGGGATGGGACTGCCCCCCGTCCCTGGGATGGATACTGCCCCCCGTCCTTAGGATGGATACTGCCCCCCCGTCCCTAGGATGGATACTGCCCCCCGTCCCTAGGATGGATACTGCCCCCCGTCCCTAGGATGGATACTGCCCCCCGTCCCTAGGATGGATACTGCCCCCCGTCCCTGGGATGGACGCCCCCCCCCCTACCCCCCCCCCGGATGGATACTGCCCCCCGTCCCTAGGATGGATACTGCCCCCCGTCCCTAGGATGGATACTGCCCCCCGTCCCTGGGATGGATACTGCCCCCCGTCCCTGGGATGGATACTGCCCCCCGTCCCTGGGATGGATACTGCCCCCCGTCCTTGGGATGGATACTGCCCCCCGTCCCTGGGATGGATACTGCCCCCCGTCCTTAGGATGGATACTGCCCCCCGTCCCTAGGATGAATACTGCCCCCCGTCCCTGGGATGGATACTGCCCCCCGTCCCTGGGATGGATACTGCCCCCCGTCCCTGGGATGGATACTGCCCCCCGTCCTTAGGATGGATACTGCCCCCCGTCCCTGGGATGGATACTGCCCCCCGTCCCTGGGATGGATACTGCCCCCCGTCCCTGGGATGGATACTGCCCCCCGTCCTTAGGATGGATACTGCCCCCCGTCCCTGGGATGGATACTGCCCCCCGTCCTTAGGATGGATACTGCCCCCCGTCCCTGGGATGGATACTGCCCCCCGTCCCTGGGATGGATACTGCCCCCCGTCCCTGGGATGGATACTGCCCCCCGTCCTTAGGATGGATACTGCCCCCCGTCCCTGGGATGGGTACTGCCCCTTTGTACACCCCACATGTTGCTCTCTCACTTCTTTGTGACGGCTGTTATTGCCCCCTTACACTTTGGGGCAATAGTTGTTGTTTCCCCCAATCTTAGCGATTTGTTTTTTTTTTACCCCTACACCTTGGAGCAAATGTTGTCCCCCCCCCCCCACATACCCACCTCGGTCTGACTGTTACCCCACACACATACACCTTGTGGCAGCTGTGTTGCCCCTCCCTGGTGCTTTTAGCTGACGTGCCCCGCCCACCGGGGTGACTGTCATTGCCCCCGCTCTGCACCTTGGGGTGACTGTCGTTGCCCCTCTCTGCACCTTGGGGTGACTGTCGTTGCCCCTGCTCTGCACCTTGGGGTGACTGTCGTTGCCCCCTCTCTCCATCTTGCGGCTTTTGTTGTTGTCTCCCCCACACCTTGTGACCCTCCTTGGAGTAACTTTTGTATAACCTCCCCCACCCCTTCGTGTGACCCCATCATGACCGCTATTACCCCCACTCCTATGATATCTTGCCCCCTGTGCACACTGTGTGATATTTTGTGACATGACTGTTTTCTGTCGCAGTAGGCGGAGCCTCAGCTGAATATTGTGCCGGTGCAGAGAGAACTCCACAATGGTGAGATAATGTCGGGGGGATCACTGTGTGTATGGGGGGAGCCGGGGTGTGTCATGGCGGACAGCTTCGCCAGGCTCCTCCTCCTGCGTCTTATTCTGTGTTTTCTTCTCTCTTTAGTCTCGCAGATATGACTCGAGGACGACCATCTTCTCCCCGGAGGGTAAGTGACTGATCTCAGGCCCCTCCCCCTCCTCCTCACATCACTTTCTCTTTCACTTTGCTGCTCTCCTCTTTGCACTTCCTCATTGTAGTCTTTTTTTTCTTGACATTGTGCAAAGAAACTTCAAAAACTGATAAAAGTCCCAAGAAATAGTGAAATTGCACCAAATTTCTGACAATATCAAAACAATTGGTGCAGTCCAGCTGTAATGATCTCACCAGCTCCGGACTAGGGGGCGCTCTGTTTCTCCTGCCTGTCACTGACTAGTTCTGTCGCGCAGGTCGCCTCTATCAGGTAGAATACGCCATGGAAGCCATCGGACACGCCGGCACTTGTTTGGGCATTTTGGCCAATGATGGCGTCCTGCTGGCGGCCGAGAGACGGAACATCCACAAACTCCTGGACGAGGTTTTCTTCTCCGAGAAAATTTACAAGCTAAACGAGTAAGTTGTGCGGCGACTTTGTTTCCAAGATGGCGGCCTACTCTGGTGGACGCTGACACTAACCCCGCCCCCTTCTGCTGTGTTTTAGTGATATGGCGTGCAGCGTGGCCGGGATCACATCTGATGCCAACGTCCTGACCAACGAGCTCAGACTCATCGCACAGAGGTAAGAGGACCTGGAGTCATGTGACGTCCGGCGCAGGTCACATGTTCTTAAAGGGGGTTTCTTCTTACTCATTGTATACTGGAAAGTTCTACAACTATATAATATACTATGGGGGGATTTATCAGTCTGATGATATGGAGGGACACGCAAGAAAGAGCCTTGCGCCAAACATGTGCCCAATCCGCGCCTCATCCACTACATTCGGCAAATGTGCGTGTTGTGGGACGAGCTGAGGCCTGGCTGATTTACCAAAACTCTCTCATTTCCTGCTTGCTGTCATTATTATTTACATTCAGCACAGTCCTAATATTTCTCACAGCTGAGGGTTTGTTACAGTTGCATTAGACAATACAGTAATAAACAATACATTGTACCTGCACTGATGCACTGTAACAAACTCTCAGCGTAGGAGAGAGTTTTGTGCTGTTCTTGTACTTAAAGGAGCCGTGCAAGGTCAGAAAACATGGCTGCTTTCTTCTTTGCAGGAAGTGACATCACCTCTGGTCACATGGGAAAGCTAAAGCTCTGTCCCATTAACATGAATGAGACTGAACTGCAGCATGGTCATGTGACCAACCTACATGATGTCACTTCCTGAGAATCAGAAATTGGCCGCGTTTTCTAGTCTTGCGCAGCCCCTTTAACTCTTAGAGGATTGTCTACATTAGATACAATTGTAACAAACCTTCAGCTGTGAGAAGTAAGGCATATTCACTTATGTAAAAATAAATGTAATGCACATTTGGGGATAATCTTGTGTCAGATATGCTCGCCTATATGGTAGACTCCTGATGTGGATTGCACTGCGGATTGCATGCAGGTTTAGACTGTCTATAATAGTCCTGACAATCTGCATTACAGAACTGCAACACAGAAATATCTGTGCCAAAAACAGTGTGAATTACTCCCTGGAATGTATGGGAATTAAGGGGGGGATTTTGCCCTTGTGTTTCTATTCACTGCCTGAAGGAGTTGTACCGCCATTGAGACAGGGTAGGGCAGGGATGGCTGAGGCTGATCATACATGTACGATGCCGCTTCATTCATCTGTATGGGACTACATAAGAGAAGTGGAGTACAGCGCCACCGGTCACTGGCAGTACATGAGTGGTACTGCAGCCCAGTGCACTAGTCACATAGGGGCCCCGTGATGTCAGAGGGACAAAGAACTGTGAATATGGAAATGTCGTCTTCGACTGATTCTATGGCTTGGTGTCCTTTTAGGTGGAGATTATATTTAGTTTTTTCGCCCCCAGGTATCTGCTTCAGTACCAGGAGCCAATCCCGTGTGAGCAGTTGGTGACCACCCTGTGTGACATTAAACAGGCGTACACGCAGTTCGGAGGTGATTTGTTCTTGTATTTGGTTGTGCAGGTCCGCTCTGACGCTATGATCCTACCTCTGCTGATGTCATAGGGACAAGGCTTGAAGCCAGGCCTCATTAACCCCTTCATGCCCAGGACTGTTTGGGCTTTAGCGATGCAACCACTTGTTTGTCCTCTCCTCATTTCACCAGCTGTAAAATGGATTCTAATATGTCTCTTTATATTCCTCAGGTAAGCGGCCATTCGGCGTCTCCCTCCTGTACATCGGCTGGGACAAGCATTATGGTTTTCAGCTGTACCAGAGTGATCCGAGCGGGAACTACGGGGGATGGAAAGCCACATGTATTGGCAACAACAGTGCGGTAAGAGACGTCTCTCCTTCTGTCATTGGCAGCGCTGTGGTCACAGGTCACACTCCGGTTTACGTTTTGTTTTTGTGTCAATTTCTCGCTTGTTCATATCCCTGTTTGCTGTCCATGAATGAAAACGTCCGTGACAGCAGCTAAAAATCTGTCCTGATGTCCATTGACACTACATGAGCGCCCATTGATTGACAGCAAGCAGAGGGATTGAAACACAAAGTATATGATAAAGCTGCAGTGTCTGCACCTTGTTGATATAAATCCACTGATGGTGGCCGGTCATTGATCTGCCCACAGGCTGCAGTCTCCATGCTGAAACAAGACTACAAGGAAGGAGAAATGACCCTGAAGTCAGCGCTGGCTTTAGCCGTTAAAGTTCTGAACAAGACGATGGATGTCAGTAAACTGTCCGCTGAGAAAGGTGAGACCGCCGGTCACGGGGCGCGGCTGGGGGAGTGCAGGTCACGGGGCGCGGCTGGGGGAGAGCAGGTCACAGGGCGCGGCTGGGGGAGAGCAGGTCACGGGGCGCGGCTGGGGGAGAGCAGGTCACGGGGCGCGGCTGGGGGAGAGCAGGTCACGGGGCGGCGCGAGGCAGGTCGGGGCGCGGCTGGGGGAGAGCAGGTCACGGGGCGCGGCTGGGGGAGGCAGGCGGGGCGCGGGGGGGGCAGGTACGGGGCGCGGCTGGGGGAGAGCAGGTCACGGGGCGCGGCTGGGGAGAGCAGGTCACGGGGCGTGGCTTGATATTAATTTACAGTCCAGTAATGTCTCTTTATTTGTGGAGTGCTGAGATCAGTCAACAGCATCCTGCTATCTGGCTGGTCTCTCTTTATCCTCTACAGAGAAAACAATTCTTGGACCGGTCAGATGTACATCTGGGGCACGGACGCTGTCTGCATTCCCTACATAGGATAAGCTTTGGTTACTGATCTATAAGCAGGTTCCCCGGAGCCCTGATGATTCTGTTTGCGGCAGGGGGTGTCTGAGATCTGCTTGCACTGCTGCTCCCCCTCTACTCCAGCTGCAGGTCTGTAGAGTGGAGTCAGTCATGTGACTGAGAGACCATCAGCAGGGCAGATAGAACAATTAGACTTCAGACCTTCACAGCTGCGCTCTACAATGGTAATAAACAGGGCTCGGGGGTCCCTGGGTTTATATTAGTAATAAAGAGTATCCAGTGCAGGGAATACAATTTATTTGTTGGGACCCTTATTGGGAAGGTCAGAGACAGCTAAGCTCCCACGTGTGGCTGATTCTGAAGTTCCATTTTTCTATGGGAGCTGTTGTGCTTGTGGAATGGACTAGTAGCCCCCCGCCCTGGCCCCCCCTCGCTTTCACTAGTAGCCCCCTCGCTTTCACTAGTAGCCCCCTTTCACTAGTAGCCCCCCTTCACGGCCCCTCTTTCACTAGTAGCCCCCTTCCGTGCCTTTCACTAGTAGCCCCTCGCTTTCACTAGTAGCCCCCCTTTTCACTAGTAGCCCCCCCTCGCTAGCCCCTTCACTAGTAGCCCCTCGCTTTCACTAGTAGCCCCCCTCGCTTTCACTAGTAGCCCCCCTCGCTTTCACTAGTAGCCCCCTCGCTTTCACTAGTAGCCCCCCCCCTAGTAGCCCCTGCTTTCACGTAGCCCCCTCGCTTTCACTAGTAGCCCCCCCGTGCCCCTCGCTTTCACTAGTAGCCCCCCTCGCTTTCACTAGTAGCCCCCTCGCCCCCCCCCTGCCCCCCCTTTCACTAGTAGCCCCTGGCTTTCACTAGTAGCCCCTCGCTTTCACTAGTAGCCCCCCTTCACGTAGCCCCTCGCTTTCACTAGTAGCCCCTCGCTTTCACTAGTAGCCCCCCTTTTCACTAGTAGCCCCTCCCTTTCACTAGTAGCCCCTCCCCCTTTCACTAGTAGCCCCTCGCTCAGCCCCTCGCTTTCACTAGTAGCCCCCCTTTCACTAGTAGCCCCTCGCTTTCACTAGTAGCCCCTCGCTTTCACTAGTAGCCCCTCGCTTTCACTAGTAGCCCCCCTCGCTTTCACTAGTAGCCCCTCGCTTTCACTAGTAGCCCCCCCCCTCCCTTTCACTAGTAGCCCCTCGCTTTCACTAGTAGCCCCTCCCTTTCACTAGTAGCCCCTCCCTTTCACTAGTAGCCCCTCGCTTTCACTAGTAGCCCCTCCCTTTCACTAGTAGCCCCTCCCTTTCACTAGTAGCCTCTCGCTTTCACTAGTAGCCCCTCGCTTTCACTAGTAGCCCCCCTCTTTCACTAGTAGCCCCTCGCTTTCACTAGCAGCCCCCCTCGCTTTCACTAGTAGCCCCTCCCTTTCACTAGTAGCCCCTCCCTTTCACTAGTAGCCCCTCCCTTTCACTAGTAGCCCCTCCCTTTCACTAGTAGCCCCTCGCTTTCACTAGTAGCCCCTCCCTTTCACTAGTAGCCCCTCGCTTTCACTAGTAGCCCCTCCCTTTCACTAGTAGCCCCTCGCTTCACTAGAGCCCCTCGCTTTCACTAGTAGCCCCTCGCTTTCACTAGTAGCCCCTCGCTTTCACTAGTAGCCCCTCCCTTTCACTAGTAGCCCCCCCCTCACTAGCCCCTCGCTTTCACTAGTAGCCCCTCGCTTTCACTAGTAGCCCCCCTTTTCACTAGTAGCCCCTCGCTTTCACTAGTAGCCCCTCGCTTTCACTAGCCCCTCGCCACTAGTAGCCCCCGCTCACTAGTAGCCCCCCCCCTCCCCTGCCCCTTCACTAGTAGCCCCTCGCTTTCACTAGTAGCCCCCCCTTTCACTAGTAGCCCCCCCTCCGCCCCCTCGCTTTCACTAGTAGCCCCTCGCTTTCACTAGTAGCCCCTCCCTTTCACTAGTAGCCCCTCGCTTTCACTAGTAGCCCCTCCCTTTCACTAGTAGCCCCTCGCTTTCACTAGTAGCCCCTCGCTTTCACTAGTAGCCCCCCTTTTCACTAGTAGCCCCTCGCTTTCACTAGTAGCCCCCTAGGCCCCCGCTTTCACTAGTAGCCCCCCCTCCCCCCTTTCACTAGTAGCCCCTCGCTTTCACTAGTAGCCCCTCGCTTTCACTAGTAGCCTCCTGGCCCCTCGCTTTCCAGAGCTTTCACTAGTAGCCCCTCCCTTTCACTAGTAGCCCCTCCCTTTCACTAGTAGCCCCCCCTTTCACTAGTAGCCCCCCTTTTCACTAGTAGCCCCCTCCCCTTTCACTAGTAGCCCCTCGCTTTCACTAGTAGCCCCTCGCTTTCACTAGTAGCCCCTCGCTTTCACTAGTAGCCCCCCCTGCCCCTCGCTTTCACTAGTAGCCCCCCTCCTGCCCGCTTTCACTAGTAGCCCCCCCCTTCCTGTAGCCCCCCTTTCACTAGTAGCCCCCCTTTCACTAGTAGCCCCCCTTTTCACTAGTAGCCCCCCTTTTCACTAGTAGCCCCTCGCTTTCACTAGTAGCCCCTCGCTTTCACTAGTAGCCCCCCCTCCCCCCTCCCTTTCACTAGTAGCCCCTCGCTTTCACTAGTAGCCCCTCCCTTTCACTAGTAGCCCCCCTTTCACTAGTAGCCCCTCCCTTTCACTAGTAGCCCCCCTTTTCACTAGTAGCCCCTCCCTTTCACTAGTAGCCCCTCGCTTTCACTAGTAGCCCCTCGCTTTCACTAGTAGCCCCTCGCTTTCACTAGTAGCCCCTCCCTTTCACTAGTAGCCCCTCGCTTTCACTAGTAGCCCCTCGCTTTCACTAGTGCCCCCCCTTCACTAGTAGCCCCCCCCTTTCACTAGTAGCCCCTCGCTTTCACTAGTAGCCCCTCGCTTTCACGTGCCCCCCCTCACTAGTGCCCCCCTCACTAGTCAGCCCCTCGCTTTCACTAGTAGCCCCTCGCTTTCACTAGTAGCCCCTTTTCACTAGTAGCCCCTTTTCACTAGTAGCCCCTCGCTTTCACTAGTAGCCCCTCGCTTTCACTAGTAGCCCCTCGCTTTCACTAGTATTGGTGGCCCCAGAGGTCGGATCCTCTCCTGTTCTACTTCTATGATCTGTCTGGTTTTCTGCAGATTTACCCCTATGCATGGTAAGGGGTGATATCTGTGGTGTAATCTGCAGCATACATAGTTATGTCATGGATTTAATGTCTGCAACCAATTTCTATTTGCAGCTCAGTTGTAGCTAAGTTGTTAAGATACCACCCCAGTGAAGTGTCGGTGGCTCTTAAGCAGAATCCCTTTAAGACATGTACAGATGCCACACCCTCTTGCTTCTCCCCTTAGGGCCGTAGTACCCGCATCATAGTCAGGTATACAGTGGGCTCCTGTACGGCCGATCACTACAGGAATGAGCTTAATAGTGTTATGTCCCTTCATTCCTGTATGATCGGGCTGTTCGGCGCTCACTGTATGATACCTGACTATGGTGCAGACTCCTATGTACACAGCGCAGTTTAGTCCGGATACTACGCCCCCACACACGGACTGTTTTCCATGGGCAGAACTCGTCCAAGGGCCCTCAGACTTTCCCTTTAATGATTTGCCCTCCTTCCTGTTTCAGTGGAGATCGCCACATTAACACGTGATAACGGGAAGACAAAAATCCGAGTCCTGAAACAGAAGGAGGTGGAGGAGCTGATCAAACTGCACGAGGAGGAGGAGGCGAAGATCGAGCGAGAGAAGAAGGAGAAGGAACAGAAGGAGAAGGACAAGTGATGGAGACCTAGTTAGACCTCACAACCCCCCTCAGCGGATCCAGCGGCCCCCAAACACACACACACAAATCCTCTGCAAAGATTTTTTCTTCTTCTTTTTGGTTTTGAAATAAAACTGTAACTAATTTTTCTTAAACATTTCCCCGATAAATTATTTGTATCTGTATGTAAAGTGCTGCTGCAGTCATAGGGTTAATGTGTGAGAAATCTGCATAAAATACACGGGGACTGTGGCAAGATGGCCGACAACATGTCCGCTCTGACCCTACAGGAGTCAAAAGGATTAATAATCAGAATGAAAAAAATCTGCAACTTTTTATTAGATTTCACCTTTCAGATCTTCGCCAAGATCTCTGCTCACTGTTGAACAGTTGAGGGTTTGTTACAATCGTATCCAGTTCTAACAGCCTGGACTCCAGAATAAGATGACATACCAGCAACTGATACATTGTAACAAACGATCAGTATAGGAAAGAGGCTCCATTCATTTCAATGGGAATTCCATGTAGCACTGATCGGACTGGAGCGGCGGTCGGGCGGCCATGTACTCTGCTGCATTCATAACAGGGGACTCTAAACGCCCCTGATCTGGGGGGGGTCTGAGCTAATGGACCCAAGATGGGAGTATCCCCTTTAAGAGCAGATTATCAGATGAAAGCTGCGCTGTGATTGGTTACTATAGACAGTTCCATAAATCTCGTAATGTTCTCTCTCAAATCAGCCTATTTATATAATGGTAATGCCAGGACCTTTGGAAAGCTGGGTTAAAGCCAGTGACGTCTACTCAGTGATATGCTGATGTGTGCTGTATATATGCACAATAAGGGATTTATTAGACTCGTGGTTAACCCCTTCCTGATGCAGCCATTTTTGATCACCGTTTCTTACTTCCCGCCAAGCCATGACTTTTTTCCCCGCTTGCAGAGCTGTTTGAGGACTTCATTTTTGCAGGACAGATTGTACTTCATAGCTAAAACGTCACGTCACCTGTATTCTGCGGGTCGTTGCGATAACATTTATATAGTTCTTATTACATTGCATATTCTGACAGCCGTCGCCTTTTTATTTTCCTCCATACCGGGCTTCATCCCTGGGAAGCTGTGATAGGACACATCTCCTCAGTCTCCATACTGTGTCATAGCCAGGCAGAATTGTATTACAGTCTCCTGGGAAAGCTGGGTACCAAACCAATGCAGTGATACGTTACAATGTATACACAAGAGACTCCTCAGTATAGAGGTCAAGGATATTTTATATCCAGCCACTATATGATTACCACAGTTCCTCCAGACATTAGACTTTCCATCAGGTTAGTCAGGCAGTGGAGGTCCAGAGCTTGCTGAGACCTGTAGTTCCACATCAGCTGTCCCCAAATGTTTATAATGTGTTTTCCAGTGTATAACGTCATTTGAACAATGTGACAATTATGTGAAATTCCAACTTGTACAAAAATTTTAAAGGGGTTTCCAGTCCTAAAACATTGGTGAGGGGTCGACACCCCAGACCTCTGCCGATCAGCTCTTTTAAGAGACCACAGTATTCAGGTCTCCTCACTGAACACCTAGCACAGCGCCGTACACTGTATAGTGGTTGTGCTTGGTATTGCAGTTCAGCCCATTGAATAGAGCTGAGCTGTGACCAGGCCATGTGACTGTTACAAGGTCTGTGACTTGGAAGCAGCACTAAGAGAGAACAGCTGATCTGCGGGGGTCTGGGGTGTCAGCCTCCCCCCCAGCTGATCAGCAATTTCCATTTTCATACGTTGTCAATCTTACAAGGCCCATAAAGCGGTGAAGGAGCTACACTAACAATAATCTATGTGCCCCATTCACATGTATTAAGGGGGTTTCTGACACCAAATGTATTTGCGATATTGAAGACCTGTCCACAGGATAGACCTCAGTATGTGATCTGTGGGGTCTCACCTCCGGCCCCTGCACAGATCCATTATCCTGTGGCTACGTCATCAATATCCCAAATACATTTCAGGCTGGACAAGCCCTTTAAGCCTGGAGAATTAGAGCCACAGATTTAATTTATTGCAATACTGCCATCTAGTGGCCAAAGAACAGAATACAGTGCAGCCAATATCAGTGTGGAATAAAATAAAATTTCATTGTACAGATATTATTAAAAATAGATCTGTGATGATCCCCCCCGATAACCCGCCCCCCATCATCCAGCACAGGCCGCTCAGGTAGTCGTCATGTGTATGTAAAATAGATCCAGACCTATTCACACTGTGCTGAATTTACTACATATATTCACCCCTGGCCATCATCTGACAAATAACATATAGAACTGAAGGGGTTTCCATGTCCCCCAGGTTCACACTGATGGGCAACCCAAAGGACTGGCGATCAGTATCTGAGCAGTGGTCTGACACCCAAACCCTGCGCCCATCATGTATAGTGTCCAGGACCAAGAGGCGGCCACAATAGCTGATGGGTGAGGACCCTCACTGATCAAATACATAACCTACCCTGTAGAGCCCCAAAAATAACCTGTAATCTACATATAAAGTGGAGTCACTGGGTATATACATTACATTACTCATCCTGTATTATACCCCAGAGCTGCGCTCACTATTCTGCTGGTACAGTCACTGTGTACATACATTACATTACTTATCCTGTACTGATCCTGAGTTACATCCTGTATTATACTCCAGAGCTGCGCTCACTATTCTGCCGGTACAGTCACTGTGTACATACATTACATTACTTATCCTGTACTGATCCTGAGTTACATCCTGTATTATACTCCAGAGCTGCACTCACTATTTTGCTGGTGCAGTCACTGTGTACATACATTACATTACTTATCCTGTATTATACTCCAGAGCTGCACTCACTATTCTGCTGGTGCAGTCACTGTGTACATACATTACATTACTTATCCTGTATTATACTCCAGAGCTGCACTCACTATTCTGCTGGTGTAGTCACTGTGTACATACATTACATTACTTATCCTGTACTGATCCTGAGTTACATGCTGTATTATACTCCAGAGCTGCACTCACTATTCTGCTGGTGTAGTCACTGTGTACATACATTACATTACTTATCCTGTACTGATCCTGAGTTACAGCCTGTATTATACTCCAGAGCTGCACTCACTATTCTGCTGGTGTAGTCACTGTGTACATACATTACATTACTTATCCTGTACTGATCCTGAGTTACATCCTGTATTATACTCCAGAGCTGCACTCACTATTCTGCTGGTACAGTCACTGTGTACATACATTACATTACTTATCCTGTACTGATCCTGAGTTACATCCTGTATTATACTCCAGAGCTGCGCTCACTATTCTGCTGGTGCAGTCACTGTGTACATACATTACATTACTTATCCTGTACTGATCCTGAGTTACATCCTGTATTATACTCCAGAGCTGCGCTCACTATTCTGCTGGTGCAGTCACTGTGTACATACATTACATTACTTATCCTGTACTGATCCTGAGTTACATCGTGTATTATACTCCAGAGCTGCGCTCACTATTCTGCTGGTACAGTCACTGTGTACATACATTACATTACTTATCCTGTACTGATCCTGAGTTACATCCTGTATTATACTCCAGAGCTGAGCTCACTATTCTGCTGGTACAGTCACTGTGTACATACATTACATTACTTATCCTGTACTGATCCTTAGTTACATCCTGTATTATACTCCAGAGCTGCGCTCACTATTCTGCTGGTGCAGTCACTGTGTACATACATTACATATCCTGTACTGATCCTGAGTTACATCCTGTATTATACTCCAGAGCTGCACTCACTATTCTGCTGGTACAGTCACTGTGTACATACATTACATTACTTATCCTGTACTGATCCTGAGTTACATCCTGTATTATACTCCAGAGCTGCGCTCACTATTCTGCTGGTACAGTCACTGTGTACATACATTACATTACTTATCCTGTACTGATCCTGAGTTACATCCTGTATTATACTCCAGAGCTGCGCTCACTATTCTGCTGGTGTAGTCACTGTGTACATACATTACATTACTTATCCTGTACTGATCCTGAGTTACATCCTGTATTATACTCCAGAGCTGCGCTCACTATTCTGCTGGTGCAGTCACTGTGTACATACATTACATTACTTATCCTGTATTATACTCCAGAGCTGCGCTCACTATTCTGCTGGTACAGTCACTGTGTACATACATTACATTACTTATCCTGTATTATACTCCAGAGCTGCACTCACTATTCTGCTGGTGCAGTCACTGTGTATATACAGTAGGAGGGCAGCATGCATATACCCACAGTGCCTCCATATATGTAGATTATATATGTCTTGTATTCTGCTGATCCCTTTAACAATTACAATGTAATAAATGATAATAATCCCGGCACCAAATTAATATTAATACTGGAAATTCTCAAAAACAACATAAAATAAATCAGTGATGTCACCTTTAGCGACAGATCATTTCACAGCCCTCGTATTTCTAAGACATATTGTAAAATTAAAGTGTTGATCTGATATTGTTGCTATCGGTAACACCACTGTAAACACGTAACCGCTCCCTGTACACGGCCGTGTCCGCCATGTCGTGCGATCACATGATGTGTAGGAGGATACAAAGCAACAGTTCATTAAAATCAGTAGTGACATCCCCGAGGTCTGAGGCACCATGAACCTCGCACCCAGTGAAGTCATGCACACCTGCTCAGCGCTGCCTCCAGTGGGCGGATGTGATAGACGACATCTACAGTAACAAACAGAACATTCCGGGTCCTATCAGTATATACAGGAGGAGACATAAATATAAAAGACATCGAGAGAACTTCAAGACAGATTGTCCACAAGGGGGAGACACAAGCTGATGACCGGCACCGCCTTCTTACATTATCACCGCCATGTCTGACTCAAATACTTAAGTGCACTTCAGTGTTTGTGTTATCGTCTTCGCTTTAATTAGGAGAGGCAGAATGTACGGTCACCGCCACGTTCCTCCTCGAGTTGGTCACATGACGCTGCTGAGACAGGAAAGATCTCCCTGAGGAACCGGCCCCAGAATCCTTCCCCCCGCGTCCAGATAGACGAGACTCCATCGCCAACTTCTGGTGCTCAATGCTCTGAAAGACAAAGTCTGGTCTGTAAATCTATCTATCTAATATCTATCTCATATCTATCTCATATCTATCCCATATCTATCTCATATCTATCTATCTCATATCTATCTATCTATCTCATATCTATCTATCTATCTATCTCATATCTATCTCATATCTATCCCATATCTATCTATCTATCTATCTATCTATCTATCTCATATCTATCTCATATCTATCTATCTATCTATCTATCTCATATCTATCTCATATCTATCTATCTATCTATCTATCTATCTCATATCTATCTATCTATCTATCTATCTATCTATCTATCTATCTCATATCTATCTATCTATCTATCTATCTCATATCTATCTATCTATCTAATATCTATCTCATATCTATCTATCTATCTATCTATCTCATATCTATCTCCATATCTATCTATCTATCTATCTATCTCATATCTATCTATCTCATATCTATCTCATATCTATCTATCTCATATCTATCTATCTATCTATCTCATATCTATCTATCTATCTCATATCTATCTATCTATCTATCTCATATCTATCTATCTATCTATCTATCTCATATCTATCTATCTATCTCATATCTATCTATCTATCTATCTATCTCATATCTATCTCATATCTATCTATCATCTATCTATCTATCTATCTATCTCATATCTATCTATCTCATATCTATCTATCTATCTATCTATCTATCTCATATCTATCTATCTCATATCTATCTCATATCTATCTATCTATCTATCTATCTATCTCATATCTATCTATCTCATATCTATCTCATATCTATCTATCTCATATCTATCTATCTATCTATCTCATATCTATCTATCTATCTATCTCATATCTATCTATCTATCTATCTATCTATCTCATATCTATCTATCTCATATCTATCTATCTATCTATCTAATATCTATCTATCTCATATCTATCTATCTCATATCTATCTATCTATCTCATATCTATCTCATATCTATCTATCTCATATCTATCTATCTCATATCTATCTATCTCATATCTATCTATCTCATATCTATCTATCTATCTATCTATCTATCTATCTATCTATCTATCTATCTCATATCTATCTCATATCTATCTATCTCATATCTATCTATCTATCTATCTATCTCATCTATCTATCTATCTATCTATCTCATCTATCTATCTCATATCTATCTATCTATCTATCTATCTATCTATCTATCTCATATCTATCTATCTATCTATCTATCTACAGTGGGGGAAAAAAGTATTTAGTCAGCCACCAATTGTGCAAGTTCTCCCACTTATAAAGATGAGGCCGGCCTGTAATTGTCATCATAGGTAGACCTCAACTATGAGAGACAAAATGAGAAAACTAATCCAGAAAATCACATTGTCTAATTTTTAAAGAATTTATTTGCAAATTATGGTGGAAAATAAGTATTTGGTCAATAACAAAAGTTCCTCTCAATCCTTTGTTCTATCTCCTTTGTTGGCAATGACAGAGGTGAAACGTTTCCTGTAAGTCTTCACAAGGTTGGCACACACTGTTGCTGGTATGTCGGCCCATTCCTCCATGCAGATCTCCTCTAGAGCAGGGATGTTTTGGGGCTGTCGCTGGGCAAAACGGATTTTCAGCTCCCTCCAAAGGTTTTCTATGGGGTTGAGATCTGGAGACTGGCTAGGCCACTCCAGGACCTTGAAATGCTTCTTACGAAGCCGCTCCTTCGTTGCCCTGGCGGTGTGCTTGGGATCATTGTCATGCTGAAAGACCCAGCCACGTTTCATCTTCAATGCCCTTGCTGATGGAAGGAGGTTTGCACTCACAATCTCACCATACATGGCCCCATTCATTCTTTCATGTACACGGATCAGTCGTCCTGGTCCCTTTGCAGAGAAACAGCCCCATACATGATGTTGCCCCCCCATGCTTCACAGTAGGTATGGTGTTCTCTGGATACAACTCAGCATTCACTCTCCTCCAAACACCACGAGTTGTGTTTCTACCAAACAGTTCTACTTTGGTTTCATCTGACCATATGACATTCTCCCAATACTCTTCTGGAACATCCAAATGCTCTCTAGCAAACTTCAGCCGGGCCCGGATATGTACTGGCTTAAGCAGGGGGACACGTCTGGCACTGCAGGATCTGAGTCCCTGGCGGCGTAGTGTGTTACTGACGGTAGCCTTTGTTACGTTAGTCCCAGCTTTCTGCAGGTCACTCACTAGGTCCCCCCGTGGGGTTCTGGGATTTTTGCTCACTGTTCTTGTGATCATTTTGACCCCACGGGGTGAGATCTTGCGTGGAGCCCCTGATGGAGGGAGATTATCAGTGGTCTTGTATGTCTTCCATTTTCTAATTATTGCTCCCACAGGTGATTTCTTCACACCAAGCTGCTTGCCTATTGCAGATTCAGTCTTCCCAGCCTGGTGCAGGGCTACCATTTTGTTTCTGGTCCTTCCACAGCTCTTTGGTCTTCACCATAGTGGAGTTTGGAGTGTGACTGTTTGAGGTTGTGGACAGGGGTCTTTTATACTGATAACAATGTCATACAGGAGCCATTACTACAGGTAATGAGTGGAGGACAGAGGAGCCTCTTAAAGGAGAAGTTACAGGGCTGTGAGAGACAGAAATCTTGCTTGTTTGTAGGTGACCAAATACTTATTTTCCACCATAATTTGCAAATAATTTCTTTAAAAATCAGACAATGTGATTTTCTGGATTAGTTTTCTCATTTTGTCTCTCATAGTTGAGGTCTACCTATGATGACAATTACAGGCCGGCCTCATCTTTATAAGTGGGAGAACTTGCACAATTGGGGGCTGACTAAATACTTTTTTTCCCCACTGTATCTATCTCATATCTATCTATCTATCTATCTATCTATCGATCTCATATATCTCATATCTATCTATCTATCTATCTATCTATCTATCTATCTATCTATCTGTCTGTCTCCTGTGTGGCGCTATTATATGGGCACTGTCTGGCGATATCTGCACTCTATAGCGCTATTATGTGGGCACTGTCTGGCGATATCTGCTCTCTATAGCACTATTATATGGGCACTGTCTGGCGATATCTGCTCTCTATAGCGCTATTATATGGGTACAGTCTGGCGATATCTGCTCTCTATAGCGCTATTATATGGGCACTGTCTGGCGATATCTGCTCTCTATAGCGCTATTATGTGGGCACTGTCTGGCGATATCTGCTCTCTATAGCACTATTATATGGGCACTGTCTGGCAATATCTGCTCTCTATAGCGCTATTATATGGGCACTGTCTGGCGATATCTGCTCTCTATAGCGCTATTATATGGGCACTGTCTGGCGATATCTGCTCTCTATAGCGCTATTATATGGGCACTGTCTGGCAATATCTGCTCTCTATAGCGCTATTATATGGGCACTGTCTGGCGATATCTGCTCTCTATAGCGCTATTATATGGGTATAGTCTGGCGATATCTGCTGTCTATAGCGCTATTATATGGGCACTGTCTGGCGATATCTGCTCTCTATAGCACTATTATATGGGCACTGTCTGGTGATATCTGCTCTCTATAGCACTATTATATGGGCACTGTCTGGCGATATCTGCTCTCTATAGCGCTATGATATGGGCACTGTCTGGCGATATCTGCTCTCTATAGCACTATTAAATGGGCACTGTCTGGCAATATCTGCTCTCTATAGCACTATTATATGGGCACTGTCTGGCAATATCTGCTCTCTATAGCGCTATTATATGGGTATAGTCTGGCGATATCTGCTGTCTATAGCGCTATTATATGGGCACTGTCTGGCGATATCTGCACTCTATAGCGCTATTATATGGGCACTGTCTGGCGATATCTGCTGTCTATAGCACTATTATATGGGCACTGTCTGGCAATATCTGCTCTCTATAGCGCTATTATATGTGCACTGTGTGGCGATATCTGCTCTCTATAGCACTATTATATGGGCACTGTCTGGCGATATCTGCTCTCTATAGCGCTATTATATGGGCACTGTCTGGTGATATCTGCTCTCTATAGCGCTATTATATGGGCACTGTCTGGCGATATCTGCTCTCTATAGCGCTATGATATGGGCACTGTCTGGCGATATCTGCTCTCTATAGCGCTATTATATGTGCACTGTCTGGCGATATCTGCTCTCTATAGCGCTATTATATGGGCACTGTCTGGTGATATCTGCTCTCTATAGCGCTATTATATGGGCACTGTCTGGCGATATCTGCTCTCTATAGCGCTATGATATGGGCACTGTCTGGCGATATCTGCTCTCTATAGCGCTATTATATGTGCACTGTCTGGCGATATCTGCTCTCTATAGCGCTATTATATGGGCACTGTCTGGCGATATCTGCTCTCTATAGCACTATGATATGGGCACTGTCTGGCGATATCTGCTCTCTATAGCGCTATTATATGGGCACTGTCTGGCAATATCTGCTCTCTATAGCACTATTATGTGGGCACTGTCTGGCGATATCTGCTCTCTATAGCACTATTATATGGGCACTGTCTGGCGATATCTGCTCTCTATAGCACTATTATATGGGCACTGTCTGGCGATATCTGCTCTCTATAGCACTATTATATGGGCAGTGTCTGGCGATATCTGCTCTCTATAGCACTATTATATGGGTACTGTCTGGCAATATCTGCTCTCTATAGCGCTATTATATGGGTACAGTCTGGCGATATCTGCTGTCTATAGCGCTATTATATGGGGACTGTCTGGCGATATCTGCACTCTATAGCGCTATTATATGGGCACTGTCTGGCGATATCTGCTGTCTATAGCACTATTATATGGGCACTGTCTGCCAATATCTGCTCTCTATAGCGCTATTATATGTGCACTGTGTGTGGCGATATCTGCTCTCTATAGCACTATTATATGGGAACTGTCTGGCGATATCTGCTGTCTATAGCACTATTATATGGGCACTGTCTGGCAATATCTGCTCTCTATAGCGCTATTATATGGGTACAGTCTGGCGATATCTGCTGTCTATAGCACTATTATATGGGCACTGTCTGGCGATATCTGCACTCTATAGCGCTATTATATGGGCACTGTCTGGCGATATCTGCTGTCTATAGCACTATTATATGGGCACTGTCTGGCAATATCTGCTCTCTATAGCACTATTATATGTGCAGTGTGTGGCGATATCTGCTCTCTATAGCACTATTATATGAGCACTGTCTGGCGATATCTACTCTCTATAGCGCTATTATATGGGCACAGTCTGGTGATATCTGCTCTCTATAGCGCTATTATATGGGCACTGTCTGGCGATATCTGGTCTCTATAGCGCTATTATATGGGCACTGTCTGGCGATATCTGCTCTCTATAGCGCTATTATATGGGCACTGTGTGGCGATATCTGCTCTCTATAGCGCTATTATATGTGCACTGTCTGGCGATATCTGCTCTCTATAGCGCTATTATATGGGCACTGTCTGGCGATATCTGCTCTCTATAGCGCTATTATATGTGCACTGTGTGGCGATATCTGCTCTCTATAGCATATTATATGGGCACTGTCTGGTAATAGCTGCTCTCTATAGCACTATTATATGGGCACTGTCTGGCGATATCTGCTCTCTATAGCGCTATTATGTGGGCACTGTCTGGCGATATCTGCTCTCTATAGCGCTATTATATGGGCACTGTCTGGCAATATCTGCTCTCTATAGCGCTATTATATGGACACTGTCTGGCGATATCTGCTCTCTATAGCGCTATTATGTGGGCACTGTCTGGCGATATCTGCTCTCTATAGCACTATTATATGGGCACTGTCTGGCGATATCTGCTCTCTATAGCGCTATTATATGGGCATTGTCTGGCAATATCTGCTCTCTATAGGCTATTATATGGGCACTGTCTGGCGATATCTGCTCTCTATAGCACTATTATATGGGCACTGTCTGGCGATATCTGCTCTCTATAGCGCTATTATGTGGGCACTGTCTGGCGATATCTGCTCTCTATAGCACTATTATATGGGCACTGTCTGGCGATATCTGCTCTCTATAGCGCTATTATATGGGCACTGTCTGGCGATATCTGCTCTCTATAGCGCTATTATATGGGCACTGTCTGGCGATATCTGCTCTCTATAGCGCTATTATATGGGCACTGTCTGGCGATATCTGCTCTCTATAGCACTATTATATGGGCACTGTCTGGCGATATCTGCTCTGTATAGCACTATTATATAGGCACTGTCTGGCGATATCTGCTCTCTATAGCGCTATGATATGGGCACTGTCTGGCGATATCTGCTCTCTATAGCACTATTATATGGGCACTGTCTGGCGATATCTGCTCTCTATAGCGCTATGATATGGGCACTGGCGATATCTGCTCTCTATAGCACTATTATATGGGCACTGTCTGGCGATATCTGCTCTCTATAGCGCTATTATGTGGGCACTGTCTGGCGATATCTGCTCTCTATAGCACTATTATATGGGCACTGTCTGGCGATATCTGCTCTCTATAGCGCTATTATATGGGCACTGTCTGGCGATATCTGCTCTCTATAGCGCTATTATATGGGCACTCTCTTACACAAGACAAATGTTTGACTCTTGCACCAAGTCATCAGATTCTGGTCCTTATCTGAGCAGTTACAATAGTGGAGTCGTACGATGACCCCGCAGCGCCCCTGGTGATCGCCTCTTACCTTGTTGTACCATGCCGTCACTATGAGCTTCTCCTCGTACTCCCGGAGTTTTGCCTGCTGACACTCGGCCTGGGATGAGGGGGGAGAGGACATTTAACCCCGTGCTGCCATGTGTGTAGAGGCAGCCCCCACAATGAGTGGGGTGTACCATACTAATAGTAAGGGCCCCCCGCCCCACCCCCAAACATCTCCTGCACTCCACCTCCAGGTGCTCTATGCGCCGGTCCTTCTCTGTCAGCTGCTTCCTCAGTAACATAATTTCGGCTGAAGCCGGGTTTAATTTAGGATCTAGAGTCTTTATCACCTAAAAGGGAAGCATTTATACTTCAGCAACATACCTCTTGATGTGTGGCACCAATTAAAGGAACAGTACATGATTTCAGGTGTTGGCTCCTAGGCTAATACGTCTAAGCCTGCAGGGGCACACATCACCGTTACACTCACGTTTCTGGCTTTTTCCAGGTAAATCTTGTAGCGGTCTTCCATGGATTTCATGTCTTCTTCCTTCTTGAACAGCGCTGCCTCCAGCTCCTTGACCCTGAGCTGAGCTGTATAAGGAGGAGGATTAGTTATAAACAGGATATTAAGCACAGCGTACAGCTTTATACAGCTCCTTATGACGACAATAACAAATCCGTATACAGTAAGCACCCCCTAGTGGTGGTCGCTGGCAGACAGAATTTCATCACGTATCTTTAAAGGGGTATTCCCATCTCAAGGATCCTATCTATACTGATAGCTTTTGTAAATTGAAGACTTTTCCTAAATACACTACTTTACAAATGCGGCTTTGTGAAATTATTCCTCCCATTTTTTACACAGCGTTTCTATAGCACCGGACCTGTGTGATAGGACAAGTGACGTCACTCACTGCTCTCACTGGTATCTACAGCTCTGCCGGCTGGACAATCAGTTCAGCTAATTGCAGTTTGCTCATTAAGCCTTGTCTGTTATCTCTCTATGTAAACACACAGATAACACTGAGTCCACTCTCTCGAAGCATGTGCATATTATCTGATCTGCATTTATATTAGATTTCTAGTAATTATAATAAGTATTGTGATACTTCATAGTGTCCTGTTCAGTAAGCTGGGGGGGGGGGGATACAGGAAGTGAGAAGAAGAGACAGCAGGCAAAGCTGCTGAAACAGGGAGATGGGAAAACCCCTTTAAGTTGATGCAGAGAATTTTTAGCTTTGTTTTAGATAATGGGACCCCTATAAAGATTTGTCTGGGTACCCTTTCATTTACATATCAATCCGGTAACAGATTGTCTTGAAGGAGTTGTCCAGGATTATAACTGTTATTGCAGGCAGCAGGGAAGGCGATACTTACCTACATCCCCCCTCCATTCCTGCATCGTCACCTCCGCCGCTCTGTTTGTATGCAGAGTGGAGACGACATGTCAATGAGACTGCTGCAGTCAATCACCGCTCCCAGCAGTCCCTTCGATGAGGCATCACCATGGCAGCCGCTTTGTATACAAACAGAGAGCCGAAGGTGACGGCCGGCAGGGGAGGGTGCAGGCGAGTATCAGGGCGTTTTTAATTTTCTAACCTTTCCCCCTTGGATCCTGACACTAGAGGGCGCTATCTGAGCACTTACCGCTCTGGTCTGCTGTGTCGGGCTCCAGGTCTTCCAGCTGTTCTTTCTTGGTTTCTATGGCATCGTGAACTTCCTTCAGCTTTTCCCTGCAGATAAAATATTGGTCAGTCCTTACTCTCATGGTCCTATGAGCTGCTTCCTGGAGGCAGAGCACATACTTACATTTGTGCCTCGATTTTCTTTTTCAGTGTGTTGGACTAGAAGACAAAGTGAGTGACGTTAGTTCACAGACATGAGCGCGATACGACCACGGCCCAATCTTACTTTCATGTACAGTATTAAGAAGATTTGTGTGTTAATATTCTGACTTACTCCGGCGCCTTCTGCTTCACTGCCCTGATTCTGCAAGGACTTCTGTAGATCTGATATCTGAAGCTGCAGCTCATCCACACGACCCAGGTTAAGGCTGTTAGACACAAGATAATATTCATGATAATATCCACAGTCCTATGGTAAAGGCTCAGAACTCTACCAAACCAGATTGTATAAGAAAGCTGTAGTTCTACCATTTAGTCACTAGATGTCAGCAAAGAACATATAAATAGCTCAACCAGAGGAAACTTGTAGCACCAACAGATGCCCTGATGGACCCCAATGTATATATGACGGACCCCACTGTAAATATGACAGACCCCACTGTGAATATGACGGACCCCACTGTATATATGACGGACCCCACTGTAAATATGACAGACCCCACTGTGAATATGACAGACCCCACTGTGAATATGACGGACCCCACTGTGAATATGACAGACCCCACTGTGAATATGACGGACCCCACTGTGAATATGACGGACCCCACTGTGAATATGACGGACCCCACTGTGAATATGACGGACCCCACTGTGAATATGACGGACCCCACTGTGAATATGACGGACCCCAATGTATATATGACGGACCCCACTGTGAATATGATGGACCCCACTGTGAATATGACGGACCCCACTGTGAATATGACGGACCCCACTGTGAATATGACGGACCCCAATGTATATATGACGGACCCCACTGTGAATATGACGGACCCCACTATAAATATGACGGACCCCACTGTAAATATGATAGACCCCACTATAAATATGGACCCCACTGTAAATATGATACACGCCCCGCTATAAATATGACGGACCCCACTGTAAATATGACGGACCCCACTGTAAATATGATGGTAGAGAGATATGGCCTTGGTTATGAATCAAACGCCACAATGCAGGTGTGAACAGAGCTAATCCTGATGAGGGACAGGGCAGAGGTGGTGTATACGGCATGTAAGTACAACCCTCATCCTCCGCGATGATGCAGTTTGCTTTGTGGCCTCTCAGTGGAGCTGTCCTGTATATAGTGTGTCACATTTCAGGCATGTGCTATCTGTAAGGCTGACAAGGATGCAGCAGATGGCGGATCTTGCTCACCGGTTCTCCGTCTCCAGCTCGCTCATCTTCCTCTGCTTTTCTTCCAGCTGAACCTGGAGTTCTGCGATGCGTTCATTCTCTGATCCTTCCTGCTGAACTCGGAGCATCTTATTCTCATGCTGGAGTCTGATGAACATCTCCCTGCAATGACCGCAGTTCAGTTAGATATTCCCTGTCATGGTGACCGAGCTACAGATCTCCAGTCCAGACCGATAACTGCTACAATGGTCATGCCCTGCAGACACCACTAGGGGCAGCTTACTGCATAATGTTTAAGTACTGAGTTCAGTGCATACAGTAAGTGCCCTCTAGTGGTGACGGCAGGCTGCCAGAACTTTATCATTTAGCTGCTGTATGTCTATGCAGAGGATCTGGTACTCTGTATCAGAAAAACTAAGCTCTGAACAGCATAAAGATACATTATGAGAGCAGCACAGAAATATTCACATGTAAAAAAATGGTTAGAGGAGGATCAATCAGTGTATAAGAGGACCCCGGAGGTGGGAACAAGCTACTGGGCATGTAGGGGGCACCATACCAAGTATATGGCAGCAGGGGGCACCATACCAAGTATATGGCAGCAGGGGCAGCACCATACCAAGTATATGGCAGCAGGGGGCACCATACCAAGTATATGGCAGCAGGGGGCACAAACAAGTAATGCAGCAGGGGGCACTATAACAAGTATATGGCAGCAGCAGGGGGCACCATACCAAGTATATGGCAGCAGGGGGCACCATACCAAGTATATGGCAGCAGGGGGCACTATAACAAGTATATGGCAGCAGGGGGCACTATAACAAGTATATGGCAGCAGGGGGCACCATACCAAGTATATGGCAGCAGGGGGCACCATACCAAGTATATGGCAGCAGGGGGCACCATACCAAGTATATGGCAGCAGGGGGCACTATAACAAGTATATGACAGCAGGGGGCACTATAACAAGTATATGGCAGCAGGGGGCACCATACCAAGTATATGACAGCAGGGGGCACTATAACAAGTATATGGCAGCAGGGGGCACTATAACAAGTATATGGCAGCAGGGGGCACCATACCAAGTATATGGCAGCAGGGGGCACCATACCAAGTATATGACAGCAGGGGGCACCATACCAAGTATATGACAGCAGGGGGCACCATACCAAGTATATGGCAGCAGGGGGCACCATACCAAGTATATGGCAGCAGGGGGCACCATACCAAGTATATGGCAGTAGGGGGCACCATACCAAGTATATGGCAGCAGGGGGCACTATAACAAGTATATGGCAGCAGGGGGCACTATAACAAGTATATGGCAGCAGGGGGCACTATAACAAGTATATGGCAGCAGGGGGCACTATAACAAGTATATGGCAGCAGGGGGCACCATAACAAGTATATGGCAGCAGGGGGCACCATACCAAGTATATGGCAGCAGGGGGCACCATACCAAGTATATGGCAGCAGGGGGCACTATAACAAGTATATGGCAGCAGGGGGCACCATACCAAGTATATGACAGCAGGGGGCACCATACCAAGTATATGGCAGCAGGGGGCACCATACCAAGTATATGACAGCAGGGGGCACCATACCAAGTATATGACAGCAGGGGGCACCATACCAAGTATATGGCAGCAGGGGGCACCATACCAAGTATATGGCAGCAGGGGGCACCATAACAAGTATATGACAGCAGGGGGCACCATACCAAGTATATGGCAGCAGGGGGCACCATACCAAGTATATGACAGTAGGGGGCACCATACCAAGTATATGGCAGCAGGGGGCACCATACCAAGTATATGACAGTAGGGGGCACCATAACAAGTATATGGCAGCAGGGGGCACCATACCAAGTATATGACAGCAGGGGGCACCATACCAAGTATATGGCAGCAGGGGGCACCATACCAAGTATATGGCAGCAGGGGCACCATAGCGAGGCACCCAAGTATATGACAGCAGGGGGCACCATAACAAGTATATGACAGCAGGGGGCACCATAACAAGTATATGACAGCAGGGGGCACTATAACAAGTATATGACAGCAGGGGGCACCATACCAAGTATATGGCAGCAGGGGGCACCATACCAAGTATATGGCAGCAGGGGGCACCATACCAAGTATATGGCAGCAGGGGGCACCATACCAAGTATATGACAGCAGGGGGCACCATACCAAGTATATGACAGCAGGGGGCACCATACCAAGTATATGGCAGCAGGGGGCACTATACCAAGTATATGGCAGCAGGGGGCACCATACCAAGTATATGGCAGTAGGGGGCACCATACCAAGTATATGACAGTAGGGGGCACCATACCAAGTATATGGCAGCAGGGGGCACCATACCAAGTATATGGCAGCAGGGGGCACCATACCAAGTATATGGCAGCAGGGGGCACCATAACAAGTATATGGCAGCAGGGGGCACTATAACAAGTATATGGCAGCAGGGGGCACTATAACAAGTATATGGCAGCAGGGGGCACCATACCAAGTATATGGCAGTAGGGGGCACCATACCAAGTATATGACAGCAGGGGGCACTATAACAAGTATATGGCAGCAGGGGGCACCATACCAAGTATATGACAGTAGGGGGCACCATACCAAGTATATGGCAGCAGGGGGCACCATAACAAGTATATGACAGCAGGGGGCACCATAACAAGTATATGACAGCAGGGGGCGCCATACCAAGGAGGTGACAGCAGGGAGGCCAGACTACCCAGTCAGCAGCCACGCTACTCACCGATATTCCACTGGTAGAAGCTCGGCGGCGAGATTGTCAATGTTCTTCAATACAGACTCTCCTAGAGAAATACATAGGTGAGGATTAGTGATACTTGTGTCCTGACACACCCAGCAACATATACAGCATGTCATCATCAGTGTCCTGTGAAGCGCCCCCTACTGGCTCCTAGAGACTCACCAGACTGGTTAAGGTGATCCTGCTGCACCAGGGAACATCGCAGCTCCTCATTGGTCTCCTTCAGAGCATCTCGCTGGTCGATCAGTCTCTACAAAGTGGCACAAAAGCAGAATTTTTAGCTCTTGGCAGCGTGTGTGTGAACTGTCCCTAACATCACCCTAGTGGTCGGAGTAGTGATACCTCCTTTTCTTTCATCAGCGCCTCCTGCTTCTCCTGGAGTCGGGACATCTCATAGGCCTGGGTGTCCGCTCGCTTGGTTTCCATAGAGAGCTTGTTGTGCAGATCCTGGACCTGAAGACATAGGAGAAGATGAAGATGTGAGGTGAACCCTGGTAAGAAGCCTCATATGGTCAGGGGATGTCCTGGTGAGACGCTCCTCACCCACGGTTAGCGACATATGTCCTTACTAGAGATGAGCAAACCAGATTGAACTCAACCCAACTTTTCCAAAAGTTTTAGGTTCAACCTAAACTTTGGGGGTTTGTTACCCACAAACCGGAGGTGACATTATTATACTGTGGGGTCTCTACAGTCTGCAGAGTATAACAGGCGGAGGCCCAGGGGAGGTGACAAAAATAACAGTTATACTCACCTTCCCTCACGGCGTCCGGTTCTCCCGCTGGGTCCTTTTCCGGCCTGGGGGTGTTATGACATCGGTGTGCCCCATGTGACTGCTGAAGCCCAATCACAGGTGACATCACCAAAGGAGGCCAGAAGAGGACCCAGAGGGAGCGGAGGACCCAAAATCAATCATCCAGAGGTTTGTCCATCGCTATTCCTTACCTGCCGTTTATATGTCTCCAGCTGGGCGCGGGCGGCGTTGGCTTTCTTTAGCTCCTCCTCCAGGCTGACCGTGTTGTGCATATACATGAGGTTTGTGTCTTCCAGAGATTTCACTTGTCTTCGCAGGTCGTTCAGGTCCTCCAGTTTCTTGCGGTACGACTCCACCGTAGATTCCAGTTTTGCGGCTTTATCAGCCGTAGTTCTGCAAGGATTTGGGCAATGTGAATACAATTTGCTGCCATGAGCATGTATAAGGTGCCTACATAAAGTACATATATGAATATGCCTATATAAATGTGTCTATTTAAAGTTCATATATAAGCGTGCCTTTATCTACCCGCTGACACCTTCCAGTAACATACATACATGTTGTGTGTGGTGTCTGGATCTTACTAAATCTCCTGTCATTCACTGGGGTCATAAGATAAAACACAGGAGAGTCCATAAGGGGTGTAAATACTTGTTAAAAGCACCGTGTACATATATATACAGTATATATATATAGTCTTTAGGTCACCTAAGAACGTCGATTTCATCCTTCAGGGCTCGCGACTCCTCGGCCAGGCTGGCCAGCTCATCGTTCCTGTTCTGCGTCTCGATCAGTTGTCTCTCCAGCTCCTCGCAGTGCGCCCGGTAGTCGTCCTTTGCAGCTTCAAGTCTGTCAATGAAAGTCATTTCCAGTGTTTCTACCATTCATTTTTTAGATATTTGTTTTGCTTTTTGTTCCCCCCCCCCCTTTTGGTTCTGTTGAGGGGCAGGCTCTGGTCAGAATCAGTCTCCTTCCCCCCTCCGGCAGCTGACATTGTAGTCCCTTACATCCCCCATTGTAGGCGTCTCCTCTGCTGTACTGCCATACTACCATGTGTGTCCACCAGCACTCAGCTCACTACTGTACACTCTGAACACCAGGAGGCGCCATACTATTTCAATGTGTGCACCCTGCCATTATACAGTATATGGAGATATCAGCTTCCAGCTCTGTGCACTGTATAGCACAGGAATCGGATGCCGCCTTGTACAGCTGATTATTTTGGGGGCCATCAGTTGGCCCCCACCAATCAGATATTTATGGCCTATCCCCTGGTAACCCCATTTAATGTTGGGACGAACCCTATAATATTCAGACAGGGCCTCTGGGTGAACCTCAGTGACAAGGTGACCCCCGCCTCCTCTGTTACCTGTAGTTCTCCTCCTGCAGCTGCTCCAGCTGTATCTGGAGATATTTCTTGGCCATGGCTGTGGAGGGCTCCTCGGAGGCATCTAACTGGTTTAACCGTTCGTTCTGCAGCTCAATTTCTGCTAAGAGACTGTTTCTCTCTTCCTGTAGACCGGCCACCTGATGGGAACAAGGAGAATAATCCATTCAGATACAGCCAGGGAGAGTGCGGTGCCTGCGCCAAACCTCAGCCCTGCAGCTCCATATGCACATAACATGTACACAATCTGCACGCCATGGCTCCACCACAGTGCGAGCGGTCTAGTGCACTAGGTCACTCGGATCTAACACGTGATCTGACTATCTATGATTTGATCCGTGCAGCTTTTTTCCTATAGAATCTCACTGACTTATTACATTAAAGGAAATCCATCTACAACATGGTGGCGGCCACAAAACGTTACAGCCGGGAGTCAGTTTATGCATAAGGTGTCTCCACAGCAGTCAATGCCGATGGGTCTGGACATCCTAGAAGTTAGTCCCATGCTAAATGAACACAGTGTCAGGGCATGCTGGGCATTGTAGTTTTACGACAGCTGGGGGGGGCACACGTAGTAGCCCACTGATATAGAAGAGCCTTCTATCACATTTAGCAGCTGGGAATAGTCTTATCTATTACCACACAACCACACAGAGCTCGCTGTACACGTCCCGCTCGCTGCACGTCCCGATGTATTTGCTAAATAGTTTTCAAGGTGGTTCTGAAAATAGCATCAAAGAAGAGGCCAAGTTGTGAGGGCACCCGGGGGCCGCCGAGTCAGCGATTAGTCTGATAAAGATGACCACTAGTGGGGTAAGGTCCGCCCGCGAAGAGGAACAAACATCATACAGGTATATGAAAAAAATCACTTTAAGGGAAACTGTCTCTGAGTTGTGTCCCTTTAAGTGGGATATATACAGTCCTAATAAATTTTGTGGGTTCACAATACTAATAGGGCAACTGTATGCACTAAATGGCCCCAACAGTGCCAATCTAGGGGCAGAAACAACTAGGTCACATAGGCCCCGATATCTTGAAGATAGGCCACTATTACAGACCGGAGGACCCCTTTAAGAGGAGTCATATTTTTGCAGGTCAGACGATTGTTTATAAGGAGTTTGGGACACTGGTGGATACTTTGTGGATTCATCTTGTGGGTACAAGTGCACCTACTACTAAAAGGTTAACTGGGTTTAGTAATTTAAAGGGGATCCTACAACCCCGCCATCCCAAAGTGTTTCCTTATTAGAAAGTGTTGCTTGTAACTTCCTTCTTCCTAACGCCTTCACTAACTCCACCTGTAGAAGAGGAGACATGTGCAACAAAGTAACTGCAGGATCAGACTACACAGGGCAGGTTTGTAGTCTGTTGCCATGGAGACACACAGGTCTACATAGCGATAAAACAGTAGAAGTTTAACCATTTGCAAAGTTGTATAATTTTTTACTTTAGATGATGATATCATATAGAACCGCCCCAACAATACAAAAGCTGCACCTTGTGTTCTCCAGCCTTTGCCCTAAAATCTATATCTACATGAATGGGTGGGCACGGAATACGGGACATTCAGAACAAGAGACGGCACTTCCAGGGTTAACCTACCTTCTTTGGCATCCTCGATATTAAGGGTACGTTCACATGGAGAAAAACCAAGGTTCGGTTTCAGTTTTCCACCGTGGCTTTGCACAGGGCCAGTTTTTGGAAAGGATTTCGAGGCGTAAAACCACCTCAAATTCCTCTGTGTGAACATACCCTAATAGGTGGGAATGAACAGCGATGACTGTCCTTGGGGTCCTTGGTATACAATGGCGTCTGCTGGAGAATATTCATGAAAGATGCTGTAATAGAGAGTGCCCGCTCTGCGAGCAGCTACAGGTGAAGGTTATGAAACCGCAATGTGTTGCATAAGTACCGGCGCCCTTATATAAGGGGTAATGTTATAAAACCGGTGTAGTGGACGCAGCTTAGGACCACTTCAAGGGCAGCAAATACAAGCGACTGATCTGCCAGGAGGTGTGGGAGCCGGGACAGCAGTGAGGCCAGCAATCCTAATGTCTGATGGGCACGTTACTCATTAACCCCCGCCTGATATGATGGATAGATAGTGAGCGCAGAAGATTTTACTTGCAAAAAACTCTGTTTACGTAGAATGACAATGACATGCACAAAAGAGGCATCTGCCGTCCCTCAACAAGAACACCAGGTTAGTTAAAGGGACCTGTCACTTTAGGAAGGCTTGTCTGCACTGGAAAACTTCTTGATTTTTCTTGATATAAGATGTTTCACAGCTGAGCGTCTGTTACAATGGTGTCCAGCCGAGACAATCCAGACATTTTACCTGCACTGATACATTGTAACAAACTATCAGGGTAGGAAAGATCTTTGTGCTGATGTATTTAAGTGACAGCTGATTGTCTACATTGGATATAACTGTAACAAACCCTCTGCTGAGAGGAGTATTAGGACAGGGTGTTCAGGCATGTTTCCATTCACTGACACTGGGGGTAGCGGCTGCTGAGTACAGACCGTCCTACATTGTGTAAAATTGGACAAAACACTGCCCTGTGTGCGCTCAGAAACACCTCCATCTGCATGCCGCCATTCTGAATGACTGACACCAGGGAAGTAAGTCCGTGGTTACAGGTGTCAGACACAAGTGTAGTCAGGTGTCAGACACGGTAAGTGTGTAGTCAGGTGTCAGACACAGTAAGTGTGTAGTCAGGTGTCAGACACAGTAAGTGTGTAGTCAGGTGTCAGGCGCAGTAAGTGTGTAGTCAGGTGTCAGGCGCAGTAAGTGTGTAGTCAGGTGTCAGACACAGTAAGTGTGTAGTCAGGTGTCAGACGCAGTAAGTGTGTAGTCAGGTGTCAGGCGCAGTAAGTGTGTTGTGTAGTCAGGTGTCAGACGCAGTAAGTGTGTAGTCAGGTGTCAGACGCAGTAAGTGTGTAGTCAGGTGTCAGACGCAGTAAGTGTGTAGTCAGGTGTCAGACGCAGTAAGTGTGTAGTCAGGTGTCAGACACAGTAAGTGTGTAGTCAGGTGTCAGACACAGTAAGTGTGTAGTCAGGTGTCAGACACAGTAAGTGTGTAGTCAGGTGTCAGACACAGTAAGTGTGTAGTCAGGTGTCAGACACAGTAAGTGTGTAGTCAGGTGTCAGACACAGTAAGTGTGTAGTCAGGTGTCAGACACAGTAAGTGTGTAGTCAGGTGTCAGACACAGTAAGTGTGTAGTCAGGTGTCAGGCGCAGTAAGTGTGTAGTCAGGTGTCAGACACAGTAAGTGTGTAGTCAGGTGTCAGGCACAGTAAGTGTGTTGTGTAGTCAGGTGTCAGACACAGTAAGTGTGTAGTCAGGTGTCAGACGCAGTAAGTGTGTAGTCAGGTGTCAGGCGCAGTAAGTGTGTAGTCAGGTGTCAGACGCAGTAAGTGTGTAGTCAGGTGTCAGGCGCAGTAAGTGTGTAGTCAGGTGTCAGAAGCAGTAAGTGTGTAGTCAGGTGTCAGGCGCAGTAAGTGTGTAGTCAGGTGTCAGACACAGTAAGTGTGTAGTCAGGTGTCAGGCGCAGTAAGTGTGTAGTCAGGTGTCAGGCGCAGTAAGTGTGTAGTCAGGTGTCAGGCGCAGTAAGTGTGTAGTCAGGTGTCAGACACAGTAAGTGTGTAGTCAGGTGTCAGACGCAGTAAGTGTGTAGTCAGGTGTCAGACGCAGTAAGTGTGTAGTCAGGTGTCAGACGCAGTAAGTGTGTAGTCAGGTGTCAGGCGCAGTAAGTGTGTAGTCAGGTGTCAGACGCAGCGTAAGTGTGTAGTCAGGTGTCAGGCGCAGTAAGTGTGTAGTCAGGTGTCAGGCGCAGTAAGTGTGTAGTCAGGTGTCAGGCGCAGTAAGTGTGTAGTCAGGTGTCAGACACAGTAAGTGTGTAGCAGGTGTCAGACACAGTAAGTGTGAGTCAGGTGTCAGACACAGTAAGTGTGTAGTCAGGTGTCAGACACAGTAAGTGTGTAGTCAGGTGTCAGACGCAGTAAGTGTGTAGTCAGGTGTCAGACGCAGTAAGTGTGTAGTCAGGTGTCAGGCGCAGTAAGTGTGTAGTCAGGTGTCAGGCGCAGTAAGTGTGTAGTCAGGTGTCAGACACAGTAAGTGTGTAGTCAGGTGTCAGGCACAGTAAGTGTGTTGTGTAGTCAGGTGTCAGACACAGTAAGTGTGTAGTCAGGTGTCAGACGCAGTAAGTGTGTAGTCAGGTGTCAGGCGCGAGTAAGTGTGTAGTCAGGTGTCAGGCACAGTAAGTGTGTAGTCAGGTGTCAGACACAGTAAGTGTGTAGTCAGGTGTCAGGCACAGTAAGTGTGTAGTCAGGTGTCAGGCACAGTAAGTGTGTAGTCAGGTGTCAGACGCAGTAAGTGTGTAGTCAGGTGTCAGACGCAGTAAGTGTGTAGTCAGGTGTCAGGCGCAGTAAGTGTGTAGTCAGGTGTCAGATACAGTAAGTGTGTAGTCAGGTGTCAGACACAGTAAGTGTGTAGTCAGGTGTCAGGCACAGTAAGTGTGTTGTGTCATCAGGTGTCAGACACAGTAAGTGTGTAGTCAGGTGTCAGACACAGTAAGTGTGTAGTCAGGTGTCAGACACAGTAAGTGTGTAGTCAGGTGTCAGACACAGTAAGTGTGTAGTCAGGTGTCAGACACAGTAAGTGTGTAGTCAGGTGTCAGACACAGTAAGTGTGTAGTCAGGTGTCAGGCGCAGTAAGTGTGTAGTCAGGTGTCAGACACAGTAAGTGTGTAGTCAGGTGTCAGACGCAGTAAGTGTGTAGTCAGGTGTCAGGCGCAGTAAGTGTGTAGTCAGGTGTCAGGCGCAGTAAGTGTGTAGTCAGGTGTCAGACACAGTAAGTGTGTAGTCAGGTGTCAGGCACAGTAAGTGTGTTGTGTAGTCAGGTGTCAGACACAGTAAGTGTGTAGTCAGGTGTCAGACGCAGTAAGTGTGTAGTCAGGTGTCAGGCGCAGTAAGTGTGTAGTCAGGTGTCAGGCACAGTAAGTGTGTAGTCAGGTGTCAGACACAGTAAGTGTGTAGTCAGGTGTCAGACACAGTAAGTGTGTAGTCAGGTGTCAGGCACAGTAAGTGTGTAGTCAGGTGTCAGGCACAGTAAGTGTGTAGTCAGGTGTCAGACGCAGTAAGTGTGTAGTCAGGTGTCAGACGCAGTAAGTGTGTAGTCAGGTGTCAGGCGCAGTAAGTGTGTAGTCAGGTGTCAGATACAGTAAGTGTGTAGTCAGGTGTCAGACACAGTAAGTGTGTAGTCAGGTGTCAGGCACAGTAAGTGTGTTGTGTAGTCAGGTGTCAGACACAGTAAGTGTGTAGTCAGGTGTCAGACACAGTAAGTGTGTAGTCAGGTGTCAGACACAGTAAGTGTGTAGTCAGGTGTCAGACACAGTAAGTGTGTAGTCAGGTGTCAGGCGCAGTAAGTGTGTAGTCAGGTGTCAGACACAGTAAGTGTGTAGTCAGGTGTCAGACACAGTAAGTGTGTAGTCAGGTGTCAGACACACCTACCTGGAGGTCCAGCTCTTGACATCGCTGTCTCATTTCTTCCTTTTCAGATTCTGCGTCCTGAAGTAATTCCAGAGCTCTCTTCAGCTGAAAGAAAACCATGAAATATATGACATTGTGGTGGGGGTACATGGGGTAACACTGGTACGTACCTATATATCTATATCTACACCATCTATATCTATACAGTGCTTTGCAAAAGTATTCATTCCCCTTGAACTTTTTCACATTTTGTCACCACCACAAACTTAAATGTATTTTATTGAGATTTTCAGTGATAACCAACACAAAGTATCAGATAATTGTGAAGTGGAAGGAAAATAATACCTGGTTTAATCAAATAAAAATCTGAAAAGTGTGACGTGCAAAAGTCTTCAGCCCCCCCTATATCAATACTTTGTAGAGCTGCCTTTCGCTGCAAGTCTTTTGGGCTCTGTCTCTACCAGCTTTGCACATCTAGAGATGGATGGTGGCTTGAACAGCGCTCCTTGGGATGCTCAAAGCTTGGGATATGTTTTTATAACCTAACCCTGCTTTACACTTCTTTACAACTTTATCTCTGCCCTGTCTGATGAGTTCCTTGGTCTTCATGATGCTGTTTGTTCACTAGTGTTCTCTAACAAACTACTGAGGCCTTCACAGAACAGGAGTATTTATACTGAGACTACATTACACACAGCCGGACTCTATTAACTCATTAAGTGACTTCTGAAGGCAATTGTGCGCACTGGATTTTATTTAAGGGTATCAGAGTACAGGGGGCTGAAGACTTTTGCACGTCACACTTTTCAGATTTTTATTTGATTAAAATTTTGAAAACCATTTATCATTTTCCTTCCACTTCACAATTATCGGATACTTTGTGTTGGTTATCACTTAAAATCTCAATAAAATACATTTAAGTTTGTGGTTGTGACAAAATGTGAAAAAGTTATCAGCATGTTGTTCCACAAGGATCTGTATGTGGTTTACTAGCGGCCCGAATATAAGCTTGGGGACTTAGGGCCTGGATGTGCAGCCATATAATTTAGTATGACTATGAAGCCGGGGCCTGGTCCTAATAATGTCTTCATGTATTCTAATAAAAATGACACACGGCATCCTTATGACTGCAGGCAGCGGCCGACCCAAGGCGCAGGCAGAGACAGACACGAAGCTTAGTGGGGTGACTCAGCCCTGGATGCTCAGGGTGTGGCGGGGACAGGTAAGACGGCCATAATACACCACTATTTCCTAAGCAGCAGCAGATGATGAGAGTCATACACTGTGCTATGGAGCCTGATCTCACTACATACTGTATACAGATCAGAGGTGAGTCTGTGCGGATATCTCAGAGACCTGCACACCTAGCAGTCCTATAACAAGCACTTATTATTGGATTCTCCACTAAGATCCCAATGCTTCGGGTCACCGCTCTATTACTGTCATACATAAGTGTCATCGGTGACGGGTCGGACATATTACCTGCTGCTCCAGATCTCCGGATGACTCGATCGCTGGAGAATCCACGGCGTCTTTACTCATCAGCTGTAAGGCACAATACACATAGAGTTACCAAATATCTCATCCCTGATGTCTGATCATATCTCGTGCTCTGCAGGGGACTGGCAGTGTGATTGACTGCCAGGAAGAGCAGAGGGAGGGATGTGGACAACCTGGGCGACCAGGTGACAGCTAAATTAACTCCAAGATCTCTGATATGGCTGACCATGCCGGGTGACAGACAGCTACTTCCTGTCCAGAAATCTGGGGCAAAAAGAACCCAATTTAGGCTAAAGCGACAAGTAGCGAAATGCAGCTAAACAATGTGGCAGAAAATGGAATTCCACAATCACTTTTTTCACATTTTTTGCTGCTTTTCTGCTGCACTTTGTGTTTTTGCCTTCCCCAATATAACTTTATAGGGAATATTCGCATGTAAAATGAATAGCTTTTTCTGCAGCGTTTTTTTCCGCCATGTTGGGGATGAGGTGACAGAAAATCGCATTCACCTTGCTGGGATGTAGCGCGCTGTAAATTTTTTCTGCAACGTGTGGACTCAGCCTTAGGGTGGTTTTTGCTGCAATGACTTACAGGGAAATTCTGCAGCGTGTATGAGCCATGTGGACCTGGCCTCACACAGGCAACAAATCTCCAGGCATGTTGGGCAAAGTAATTCAGTGATGTCATTATACAGGAAGAAAGTGGGTCAGCGTGGGGGCTGTGTGCACCATGTCCAAGGCAGGTCAGCTATATTGGGGGAAAATCCATTGCAATCCACACAATCTAAGGCATTGCCAATAGGTTCTGAAATGCTGCTATGCTGATGTGCTCCATAGTACGGGCTGACGAAAGCCATATATGAAGTTACTGCCGATGTCTTGGACTCTATTGCACTAATATATTATAGGACAGTAAGGATATAGGGGATGCATATAGGGGATTTAGACCCGCATTACACACGACAAACACAACCCTACCCTATACTATCTCCAGGAGTCATCCGCTCATAGAGCTCGTGTGTATGAGACGTCCTGAAGCCTCCCATCACTATACTGGGCGTTCCCTGGAATATGGCGAGGGATCATACCAGAGACGTGATCCTATCAGTCAGATATAAATATACCATGTCTCATTATACAGGCGAGGCCTGAGAAACGCCGCTGATCTACACAGCCGGGTGAGACACCAGAGTAAACTATGCCAGACCTGATGACATCACAGAACCAGCATACTATGAAGTACCAGCAGGGATGGTCTTCACCTGCGAGTACAGGGATCAGAGCTCACAGTCATGTGAAACACAAATCCAGTGTCACCGCCCCATGTCCATACTGGATATCCTGCCAGGGGTATGCAGATCACGGAGGAGGACGCCCCAAACTTAAGAATTTAGCTCTGCAGAGCAGAATGAGCCAATGCCACATCCCTCTAAACACAAATCCAACATGGCTGACCCTTCTTTTCCCCCGATATCTGCTGATACCCCATACACATTAAATGGATGGCGAGTTTAGCTGAGATTCCATCTGAATGCTTTCTAATGTGTATGGTCAGCTTTATTCCTTGTATGTGCTGCCCAGTGGAGCGGGGGAAGGGAAGTGACAACTACTCCCTGCACGTTTCTGGTGGCATGGTTGTCGGTCACCTGACCATATCAGCCCCACTCCACTACAATGTACCGGCACTGACTGAATGTCCGGCTGGGATGACATAGCCCGGGGGTCCTTACCTCCTGGATGGCGGTCATCACCATGTGCTGTACGGATTCCTCTAGGGTCATTATGGTCTGGATGTGTTCTGAATAGAGAAGACAAGATGACGTGAGGAGAGATCTCGTCCATATGGTAAGACCTTAGAACGCTGCGACCCCTTTCAGAGCTGGATTGTTTCCCACTCTCACCTTGTTTCTGGTCGCAGTTGACGGCGCACCCCAATATCAGCTGCAGTAAGTGCCCCATCTCTGATGGATCGGACGTTTCTGCAATTCGGCTGCAGTCTGGGAGGAGATATTCTGAAATCTGTTGATTTAATACCTGAAAATGATAAAAAGTGTTAAAAATTATCTTGGGACAGAAATGTATTAAAGGGAGGGGCTGAGAACACAAGGACTGTCTGACATTGGGAGAGCACGCCTTGTTACCGTCATTTCATGAAGATAGTGGCACTATAAATCCTAAGCATTGTTAGAATAATTCTGCCCGCCAATGATACGACACAATTCTACTGATTGGAAACTGTCAGCAAGTTTGTCATCAGGATGATCCATAACAAGCTGCGCTCCTATAATACCAGGCAACGAGAGGTGGGCATCACTAATATCTAATGAGGATTGGGCATGTCCGTGAGTTATATCTACCCATAGACTATACCGCTCCGTGTACGGATACCACATGCACTACATTTACAGTCGTGTGCTTGAGACCTATATGGCGGCTTCATCATTGACCCCCACTGAATATCTTGACTATGGGGTGTTGGGTCACAGATGGGGAGCGCTGAGCGTTGGGTTTCTTCTTTTACCTCCCGGTAATAATCCACAATTCCCTGCAGAATCTTCTTTAGGTTACTGATCTGGACACAAAAAAAACAGAATTAACCAAAGTCATTGTAAAAAAACAACATCATAGCTAAACCGCCTCACTGATATACAGATATATGGCAGCACATACCCCCTATATCTCACTGACTGTGGTAGAGTCCATGGTGCACTACTGTCATGTGACCGATCATACCTCCATATAGGACTGTGTACTGGTAATACACCTATATATATATAGCACAGAATAATCTACATCCACATGTATAATCTTATACCGCACACCGTCCTATTTACTACACCGTATTATGTGTTCTCGCTTTACACAGGTGTGTTATATTTTATGAGGGAACTATAAAAGTACCTGATTATATAACTGCAGCAAAAACCTCACATATATCCCTACATGTACAGGATAAGTAATGTAATGTATGTGCACAGTGACTGTACCAGCAGAATAGTGAGTGCAGCTCTGGAGTATAATACAGGATATAACTCAGGATCAGTACAGGATAAGTAATGTAATGTATGTACACAGTGACTGTACCAGCAGAATAGTGAGCGCAGCTCTGGAGAATAATACAGGATGTAACTCAGGATCAGTACAGGATAAGTAATGTAATGTATGTACACAGTGACTGTACCAGCAGAATAGTGAGCGCAGCTCTGGAGTATAATACAGGATGTAACTCAGGATCAGTACAGGATAAGTAATGTAATGTATGTACACAGTGACTGTACCAGCAGAATAGTGAGTGCAGCTCTGGAGTATAATACAGGATGTAACTCAGGATCAGTACAGGATAAGTAATGTAATGTATGTACACAGTGACTGTACCAGCAGAATAGTGAGTGCAGCTCTGGAGTATAATACAGGATGTAACTCAGGATCAGTACAGGATAAGTAATGTAATGTATGTACACAGTGACTGTGCCAGCAGAATAGTGAGTGCGGCTCTGGAGTATAATACAGGATATAACTCAGGATCAGTACAGGATAAGTAATGTAATGTATGTACACAGTGACTGTACCAGCAGAATAGTGAGTGCAGCTCTGGAGTATAATACAGGATGTAACTCAGGATCAGTACAGGATAAGTAATGTAATGTATGTACACAGTGACTGTACCAGCAGAATAGTGAGTGCAGCTCTGGAGTATAATACAGGATAAGTAATGTAATGTATGTACACAGTGACTGTACCAGCAGAATAGTGAGCGCAGCTCTGGAGTATAATACAGGATGTAACTCAGGATCAGTACAGGATAAGTAATGTAATGTATGTACACAGTGACTGCACCAGCAGAATAGTGAGTGCAGCTCTGGAGTATAATACAGGATAAGTAATGTAATGTATGTACACAGTGACTGCACCAGCAGAATAGTGAGTGCAGCTCTGGAGTATAATACAGGATATAACTCAGGATCAGTACAGGATAAGTAATGTAATGTATGTACACAGTGACTGCACCAGCAGAATAGTGAGCGCAGCTCTGGAGTATAATACAGGATGTAACTCAGGATCAGTACAGGATAAGTAATGTAATGTATGTACACAGTGACTGTACCAGCAGAATAGTGAGCGCAGCTCTGGAGTATAATACAGGATGTAACTCAGGATCAGTACAGGATAAGTAATGTAATGTATGTACACAGTGACTGCACCAGCAGAATAGTGAGCGCAGCTCTGGAGTATAATACAGGATGTAACTCAGGATCAGTACAGGATAAGTAATGTAATGTATGTACACAGTGACTGCACCAGCAGAATAGTGAGTGCAGCTCTGGAGTATAATACAGGATGTAACTCAGGATCAGTACAGGATAAGTAATGTAATGTATGTACACAGTGACTGCACCAGCAGAATAGAGAGCGCAGCTCTGGAGTATAATACAGGATGTAACTCAGGATCAGTACAGGATAAGTAATGTAATGTATGTACACAGTGACTGCACCAGCAGAATAGTGAGTGCAGCTCTGGAGTATAATACAGGATGTAACTCAGGATCAGTACAGGATAAGTAATGTAATGTATGTACACAGTGACTGCACCAGCAGAATAGAGAGCGCAGCTCTGGAGTATAATACAGGATATAACTCAGGATCAGTACAGGATAAGTAATGTAATGTACTGTATGTATACAGTGACTGCACCAGCAGAATAGTGAGCACAGCTCTGGAGTATAATACAGGATGTAACTCAGGATCAGTACAGGATAAGTAATGTAATGTATGTACACAGTGACTGCACCAGCAGAATAGTGAGCGCAGCTCTGGAGTATAATACAGGATATAACTCAGGATCAGTACAGGATAAGTAATGTAATGTATGTACACAGTGACTGTACCAGCAGAATAGTGAGCGCAGCTCTGGTGTATAATACAGGATGTAACTCAGGATCAGTACAGGATAAGTAATGTAATGTATGTACACAGTGACTGTACCAGCAGAATAGTGAGCGCAGCTCTGGAGTATAATACAGGATATAACTCAGGATCAGTACAGGATAAGTAATGTAATGTATGTATACAGTGACTGCACCAGCAGAATAGTGAGCACAGCTCTGGAGTATAATACAGGATGTTACTCAGGATCAGTACAGGATAAGTAATGTAATGTATGTACACAGTGACTGTACCAGCAGAATAGTGAGCGCAGCTCTAGAGTATAATACAGGATATAACTCAGGATCAGTACAGGATAAGTAATGTAATGTATGTATACAGTGACTGCACCAGCAGAATAGTGAGCGCAGCTCTGGAGTATAATACAGGATGTAATTCAGGATAAGTAATGTAATGTATGTACACAGTGACTGCACCAGCAGAATAGTGAGCGCAGCTCTGGAGTATAATACAGGATGTAACTCAGGATCAGTACAGGATAAGTAATGTAATGTATGTACACAGTGACTGCACCAGCAGAATAGTGAGTGCAGCTCTGGAGTATAATACAGGATGTAACTCAGGATCAGTACAGGATAAGTAATGTAATGTATGTACACAGTGACTGCACCAGCAGAATAGAGAGCGCAGCTCTGGAGTATAATACAGGATGTAACTCAGGATCAGTACAGGATAAGTAATGTAATGTATGTACACAGTGACTGCACCAGCAGAATAGTGAGTGCAGCTCTGGAGTATAATACAGGATGTAACTCAGGATCAGTACAGGATAAGTAATGTAATGTATGTACACAGTGACTGCACCAGCAGAATAGTGAGCGCAGCTCTGGAGTATAATACAGGATGTAACTCAGGAACAGTGCAGGATAAGTAATGTAATGTATGTACACAGTGACTGTACCAGCAGAATAGTGAGTGCAGCTCTGGAGTATAATACAGGATGTAACTCAGGATCAGTACAGGATAAGTAATGTAATGTATGTACACAGTGACTGTACCAGCAGAATAGTGAGTGCAGCTCTGGAGTATAATACAGGATGTAACTCAGGATCAGTACAGGATAAGTAATGTAATGTATGTACACAGTGACTGCACCAGCAGAATAGTGAGTGCAGCTCTGGAGTATAATACAGGATAAGTAATGTAATGTATGTACACAGTGACTGTACCGGCAGAATAGTGAGCGCAGCTCTGGAGTATAATACAGGATGTAACTCAGGATCAGTACAGGATAAGTAATGTAATGTATGTACACAGTGACTGTACCAGCAGATCCTGCTGAACCTGTTCACACGTTCCAGGCCACTTTAGCTCATTCATACTTTCTTCCGATTATCTTAGATATAACATACCTTTATCCTTCGGTTCTCTCCAACATCTTCTTTTATCCGAGCTAACCAGGACTCATGAAAATAGGCGCTATCTCTGTAGGACACAATGAATGAAATATGGTTGGAGATACTTTTTCAAACAACAAGATCCATTTCTTCATCTTTGCATATATATATATATATATCAATCCCCACTTTGTTGTCAGTGGAGGGTACGCCTGTTTAGGCCACATGTTGATATCAGACCGTGTATCCAATCATTGCCCAGCTCTGACAAGTAACAGAGCCGTTCTCGTTGACCTCTATACCCCCCTGTAGTATTTCCCTCCAGTGTGACCCTGAAGAAGGGTATGTCAGTACCACAAGGGTTTGTGCTGGGCAGTGGAAAGCCCAAAAATAAAACCCGCCAAGTTTAGCAACTCACATCCTATGGCACCTTATTTGGACAGGAGAGGAGGCCTGACAATCATGTTACAGGGCTCCTCCATATTCCCCTTACTGGGTTTTCCAGGGCAGGATATAGATGGCCTATCCTTAGATCAGATCAGAGGGTCCGACTCCTGTATCACAACTGATCAGTGTGACACTCGCCTACCCCTGGCCCATCGTTCAGGCGATACATCCCCCATTCTCTCAGGTGCCGCCACTGGTCAGACTGGAAGCAAGGAGGCTCAGGTGACCTCTGCAGCCAATCACAGGCCTCAGTGCTCACATGTGACATATCAGCAGTGACATCACCAGTACTAAACATGTGACCTCTGAGGCCAGGGATTGGTTGCTGCAGTCACCTGAGCCTCTGCACTTCCAGCCCATTCAGTGCCAATACTGGAGAGAATACGGGACACAGCGCCTGACTGGGACTGGGGGTAGATGAGTATCACTTTTTTTATTTTACCCTCCCCTTGCACATTTTTTCCAGCAACCCTGCAAAAGCCCCTTTAATGTTTGGGCCACGTCCCCTTCATTGTTTATCAGGCCTAGCGCCTTGGATTTTGCAGTGGCCGCGCCTGTTATTGCTGCTCTCTACAGTTTAGTCTAATTCAAGGTAATCTGCAGTACCAAGAACAGCCACTACAAAATACATGGCGCTATGCAAGGTAAAAAAAAAGGAAGGCCTATCAGTCATCTGGGGAGGTGGGCCCCCACTGATCTGTGCTAAGAGCAGGCCATCAATATCAAAGCCCCTGAAGTCACCTTTAGGATTAGGCAGAATTTGTTTAGTTAACCCCTAAGTCTCCGCATTGGCATAAATAGTATATCTGCCATCTGTATTCAGCCGGTGTATGCTGTGGACACCAGAGAACCCGCAGAGCCAGGATACATGTACTGAATACAGACTACCAGCAGCACAGGGGAGGGGGTGAGGTGCGGACTGTATCCTGTGGGTATATCATCTATAGGCAGCAATGTATTGTGGGATATCCTGATCGGGCAGTGCCGTGTCCTGGCCTCCTGCCAGTCTGCGTGTACATACATAATTCAGCAGAGCAGGTCTGGGCCTGGCAGCGCTCACAGTGTGGGAAACTGCTGGAGGCCGCCGGATTATCTATACAGGTCTATCCTACAGGTTGTCAGTGCAGAAAAGTGAGGGAAATCCTAATTACAATGTCCCATGACATGGGGTCCTGTGTGTAAGACCCTCAGCTAGCGGCCAGGGAACGGGATGGCTACAGAGAGCGCCAATCACTCCGGACGACCCCGCACCCCCCCATGTATTACACAGACTCACTGATAGCCACCATGTAATACCTCACGTCTCCTGTGGTGGCGCTGCAGGAGAACTGAGCACTTGTGTCACTCGGATCACCTACAGATTATAGCTAATCTCTGGGGGCCCCAGCAGGGGGCAGTATAATCAGATGATACTCACAGGGCCCTTATAACACATCATATCTATTCAATGACAGCAAGAAGGAATCTACAAATGTAACGTGGATAGAAAGATACAGAAGAGGCACCAGAGACAATGACTGGAGAGGATGTGCCGCATACAAAGCCACCTACATCTGCTGCAGGACCTGCGCCATGGGCACACCGCTGCTGAGCTCCTCAATGGTCCTACAGGGGGCGCTGGTATTAAATGTCTGTAACTGAGGAAAGAAAGAGAAAAAAGATTAACTGAGATATAAACCAATCTATAGCATATCATCTATCTACATTATATCTATGTCACATCTATCTATCTATCTATCTCATATCTATCTATCTATCTATCTATCTATCTATCTATCTCATATCTATCTATCTATCTATCTATCTATCTATCTCATATCTATCTATCTCATATCTATCTATCTCATATCTATCTATCTCATATCTATCTATCTCCTATCTATCTATCTCATATCTATCTATCTATCCCATATCTATCTATCTCATATCTATCTATCTATCTATCTATCTCATATCTATCTATCTATCTATCTCATATCTATCTATCTATCTCATATCTATCTATCTATCTCATATCTATCTATCTATCTCATATCTATCTATCTATCTATCTCACATCTATCTATCTATCTATCTCTCATCTATCTATCTATCTATCTCATATCTATCTATCTCATATCTATCTATCTATCTCATATCTATCTATCTATCTCATATCTATCTATCTATCTATCTATCTATCTCATATCTATCTATCTATCTCATATCTATCTATCTCATATCTATCTATCTATCTATCTATCTATCTCATATCTATCTATCTATCTATTTATCTATCTCATATCTATCTATCTCATATCTATCTATCTATCTCATATCTATCTATCTATCTCATATTTATCTATCTATCTATCTATCTCATATCTATCTATCTATCTATCTATCTATCTATCTATCTCATATCTATCTATCTATCCTTATCTATCTATCATCTATCTATCTATCTATCTATCTATCTCATATCTATCTATCTATCTATCTATCTATCTATCTCTATCTATCTATCTTATATCTATCTTATATCTATCTATCTATCTATCTATCTATCTCATATCTATCTATCTCATATCTATCTATCTATCTATCTATCTCATATCTATCTATCTCATATCTATCTCATATCTATCTTATATCTATCTATCTATCTATCTCATATCTATCTATCTCATATCTATCTATCTATCTATCTATCTCATATCTATCTATCTCATATCTATCTCATATCTATCTCATATCTATCTATCTATCTATCTATCTCATATCTATCTATCTCATATCTATCTCATATCTATCTCATATCTATCTTATATCTATCTATCTATCTCATATCTATCTATCTATCTATCTATCTATCTATCTATCTATCTATCTATCAAATTCATATCAATCTGTCCATTCATTTCATATCAATATATTATCTAACTTTCTACATGATTAAAAATACTCCATTGTTGCATGTATTATACATATTATTACAGTATTATATATTATACACATGACAGTTTTACTATTATGTATTATACACATTATTACAGTATAATATGTATCATGTAGTTTTCTCATCGTCCTCCACAGATATTATATGGCAGTATCGCCGGACTCTCATTATCCGGGTTCTAAGGGCAGGGATTTCTTATCCTCTAATGACAGATATTGTATCCTGGAATCCTCAGCACGCAGCGCTCTATGTATACCTGTACATGGATCTTCAGCATTCACCAGATTGATCACTCAGCAGCTCATCCTCACACATGGAAACAACCAGTGACTACATGTGACAACTACTCTCATCCTCCACACGGGGAATGTCTCTTTCTCTCACATTTCAGAGGCCCTGAAGTATAACTACAGTAGACATGTTTTCTGCTGCCTTGTGTAGGATATGATTGTGTGTGAACAATGGTGAAGTCGCAGCTATTCACACCAGGCAGAGGAGCCCCCAACATTACACCGCCACATCTTACACCTCACAGTATAAGTCCACATAAAAAAGTTGAGCAACTCTGCAATTACTTGGCTTATCTTATCTTGGACAGTTACATCATGTCTAACACACCGGTTACATCCAGAGCTGCATTCACAGTTCTATCTGATACAAAAAAAATCTGCACTTATGTGATCAAATAACATGTAAGGAGACAAAATGTCCACAAAGAAGGAAATCTGCTGATATTTACACCGCACAAAAAGCAAGGTATTGTATAATAGTCACAATGTAAGACTGAGCTGTATATAATGTATGTACACAGTGACCGTATAGTGAGTGCAGCTCTGGAGTATAATACAGGATGTAACTCAGGATCAGTACAGGATAAGTAATGTAATGTATGTACACAGTGACTGTACCAGCAGAATAGTGAGCGCAGCTCTGGAGTATAATACAGGATGTAACTCAGGATCAGTACAGGATAAGTAATGTAATGTATGTACACAGTGACTGCACCAGCAGAATAGTGAGCGCAGCTCTGGAGTATAATACAGGATAAGTAATGTAATGTATGTACACAGTGACTGCACCAGCAGAATAGTGAGTGCAGCTCTGGAGTATAATACAGGATGTAACTCAGGATCAGTACAGGATAAGTAATGTAATGTATGTACACAGTGACTGTACCAGCAGAATAGTGAGCGCAGCTCTGGAGTATTATACAGGATGTAACTCCGGATCAGTACAGGATAAGTAATGTAATGTATGTACACAGTGACTGCACCAGCAGAATAGTGAGCGCAGCTCTGGAGTATAATACAGGATGTAACTCAGGATCAGTACAGGATAAGTAATGTAATGTATGTACACAGTGACTGCACCAGCAGAATAGTGAGTGCGGCTCTGGAGTATAATACAGGATGTAACTCAGGATCAGTACAGGATAAGTAATGTAATGTATGTACACAGTGACTGTACCAGCAGAATAGTGAGTGCAGCTCTGGAGTATAATCCAGGATGTAAGTCAGGATCAGTACAGGATAAGTAATGTAACGTATGTACACAGTGACTGCACCAGCAGAATAGTGAGCGCAGCTCTGGAGTATAATACAGGATGTAACTCAGGATCAGTACAGGATAAGTAATGTAATGTATGTACACAGTGACTGTACCAGCAGAATAGTGAGTGCAGCTCTGGAGTATAATACAGGATGTAACTCAGGATCAGTACAGGATAAGTAATGTAATGTATGTACACAGTGACTGTACCAGCAGAATAGTGAGTGCAGCTCTGGAGTATAATACAGGATATAACTCAGGATCAGTACAGGATAAGTAATGTAATGTATGTACACAGTGACTGTACCAGCAGAATAGTGAGCGCAGCTCTGGAGTATAATACAGGATGTAACTCAGGATCAGTACAGGATAAGTAATGTAATGTATGTACACAGTGACTGCACCAGTAGAATAGTGAGTGCAGCTCTGGAGTATAATACAGGATGTAACTCAGGATCAGTACAGGATAAGTAATGTAATGTATGTACACAGTGACTGTACCAGCAGAATAGTGAGTGCAGCTCTGGAGTATAATACAGGATAAGTAATGTAATGTATGTACACAGTGACTGTACCAGCAGAATAGTGAGTGCAGCTCTGGAGTATAATACAGGATGTAACTCAGGATCAGTACAGGATAAGTAATGTAATGTATGTACACAGTGACTGTACCAGCAGAATAGTGAGCGCAGCTCTGGAGTATAATACAGGATGTAACTCAGGATCAGTACAGGATAAGTAATGTAATGTATGTACACAGTGACTGTACCAGCAGAATAGTGAGCGCAGCTCTGGAGTATAATACAGGATGTAACTCAGGATCAGTACAGGATAAGTAATGTAATGTATGTACACAGTGACTGCACCAGCAGAATAGTGAGTGCAGCTCTGGAGTATAATACAGGATATAACTAGGATCAGTACAGGATAAGTAATGTAATGTATGTACACAGTGACTGCACCAGGAGAATAGTGAGTGCAGCTCTGGAGTATAATACAGGATGTAACTCAGGATCAGTACAGGATAAGTAATGTAATATATGTACACAGTGATTGTACCAGCAGAATAGTGAGTGCAGCTCTGGAGTATAATACAGGATATAACTAGGATCAGTAAGGTAATGTATGTACAGTAGTGAATAAGCTGCACAATGTTCTATGCCCCAGGTTCGGTCATGGCTCTGGTATTGCTGGTAAGTGCGTTGACTATCGGATTTACCTCTGCTCTTTATATATCTTCTTCTATATTTAGCTGTCGGCCATTCGCTCAGTAAATGCTGTTACTTAATTGAATCAGATTTGCGGCGCTGCCTCCTAATCCCGGGTATTTTCTCTTCCAAGGTCTTCAATGCCCATGAATAATTAGAGGATGGGGTCGGGGTGGGGGGGCTTTTACTTTCTCACCAATGGGCAGGAAGACTTTCTATAGTCATGTAGTAGATATATTGTATAGCTTTATTGTATATTTTAATAATTGTGAGGGAATATTAGAATATCACATCCTGAGACTCACACCTCATTATACAGCTGCATCTCAATAAATTAGAATATCTGTGAAACGTTTATTTCTTTCAGTAATTACATTAATAAAGTTCCTCCTATATTTTCCAGATTCTTTACACACAGAGTCTTCTATTCCAAGTGTTTTATTTCTGTAAATGTTGATTATGGATTACAGGGAATGAAAACCCAAATCTAAGAAAATCTGAATATTGTAAGTTCAGTTCAGTCTTGTAAATTCAGCGTCACCTGACAAGGTTTCCTAAGCCTTTACATGGTCCCTCAGTCTGGTTCAGTAGGACACACAATCATGGAAGACGCGGATTATGGATTGTATTACTGAATTACTGAGATGAAGGAACGTTTCAAAGATATTCTCATTTATTGAGATGCTCCTGTACGTTACTTGCAACTAATCAAAGGTATGTAAGGTAACTAAGGGCAACCATGGACTCTCTATCGCATTTTCCGGTTGGTCACTGTTAGTATTTTACTTGTTTTCTGTATTTTGTGTATTGTATGTAAAACCTCAAATGTAGAGAGCACCATGGAATCTAATAATGTACAGAACACCATGGAATCTAATATTGTACAGAACACCATGGAATCTAATAATGTACAGAACACCATGGAATCTAATATTGTACAGAACACCATGGAATCTAATAATGTACAGAGCACCATGGAATATAATAATGTGCAGAACACCATGGAATCTAATAATGTACAGAACACCATGGAATATAATAATGTACAGAGCACCATGGAATCTAATATTGTACAGAACACCATGGAATCTAATAATGTAGAGAGCACCATGGAATCTAATAATGTGCAGAACACCATGGAATCTAATAATGTACAGAACACCATGGAATCTAATATTGTACAGAACACCATGGAATATAATAATGTACAGAACACCATGGAATCTAATATTGTACAGAACACCATGGAATCTAATAATGTACAGAGCACCATGGAATATAATAATGTCCAGCACCATGAAATATAATAATGTGCAGAACACCATGGAATCTAATAATGTGCAGAACACCATGGAATATAATAATGTACAGAACACCATGGAATATAATAATGTACAGAACACCATGGAATCTAATAATGTACAGAGCACCATGGAATATAATAATGTACAGAGCACCATGGAATCTAATAATGTGCAGAACACCATGGAATCTAATAATGTACAGAACACCATGGAATATAATAATGTACAGAGCACCATGGAATCTAATAATGTACAGAACACCATGGAATCTAATAATGTACAGCACACCATGGAATCTAATAATGTACAGCACACCATGGAATCTAATAATGTACAAAGCACCATGGAATCTAATAATGTACAGAACACCATGGAATATAATAATGTACAGAACACCATGGAATATAATAATGTACAGAACACCATGGAATATAATAATGTACAGAACACCATGGAATATAATAATGTACAAAGCACCATGGAATCTAATAATGTACAGCACACCATAGTGTATAATAATGTACAGAACACCATAGTGTATAATAATGTACAGCACACCATGCAATATAATAATGTACAGCACACCATGGAATCTAATAATGTACAGCACACCATGCAATATAATAATGTACAGCACACCATACAATATAATAATGTACAGAACACCATGGAATATAATAATGTACAGAACACCATAGTGTATAATAATGTACAGAACACCATAGTGTATAATAATGTACAGCGCACCATGGAATTAATTAAGAAAATCCTTCTAGGGACGTAGAGGGTATGACACATGTATTATATATGGGGGGAGGTCAGCGCCATTTTTGGTTGGATCCACAAACAGACGACTGTCATAACAGGAAAAAACCCTAGTGCTATATGAATATGCTGCGTGTATATATCCGCTATTCCCGTATACTGTCTGTATCAGGCTCTATGACATTATTGTGGTCTTCAGATCTTCATCAGGCAGATGCTAGGCTGGCGATTCCACCGGCCCAGGTGTAGGTCATGTCATATATGTCATATATGCGGCTTCTCAGCAGCTCTCACACCTGACGCTGCCCATGCAATGAATACCAGAAGAACCAGTCCGGGCGACTCCTGGGTGTATTTATAACCTGACAGAGCTGCCACATAAAGAAGCCATAACCACAAAGTATCCGGATTCCTCAGTGTGAATGGTTGCCATGAGTAGAATATTTTCTCTCTTCATTTGATTGGAGCATTTATAGCTGAGATTGATTTCATTACCCACAATGGGAATGTGTGACCCAGTGACATCACTGCGACAGCCAGGACAGCAACACCGGGCACAGCCGACTGTATGGACTGTCAACTCTGCTACATCACTGTGTATGCATTTACATAGATAGATAAATAGGCAGACAGATACTGGTAGTAGTAACATATAGCTCCACCTCTAATTGTCATGTAAGAAATCTACATACATTACATTACTCCAGAGCTGCGCTCACTATTCTGCTGGTACAGTCACTGTGTACATACATTACATTACTTATCCTGTACTGATCCTGAGTTACATCCTGTATTATACGCCAGAGCTGCACTCACTATTCTGCTGGTACAGTCACTGTGTACATACATTACATTACTTATCCTGTACTGATCCTGAGTTACATCCTGTATTATACTCCAGAGCTGCACTCACTATTCTGCTGGTACAATCACTGTGTACATACATTACATTACTTATCCTGTACTGATCCTGAGTTACATCCTGTATTATACTCCAGAGCTGTGCTCACTATTCTGCTGGTGCAGTCACTGTGTACATACATTACATTACTTATCCTGTACTGATCCTGAGTTACATCCTGTATTATACTCCAGAGCTGCGCTCACTATTCTGCTGTTACAGTCACTGTGTACATACATTACATTACTTATCCTGTATTATACTCCAGAGCTGCACTCACTATTCTGCTGGTACAGTCACTGTGTACATACATTACATTACTTATCCTGTACTGATCCTGAGTTACATCCTGTATTATACTCCAGAGCTGCACTCACTATTCTGCTGGTGCAGTCACTGTGTACATACATTACATTACTTATCCTGTATTATACTCCAGAGCTGCGCTCACTATTCTGCTGGTACAGTCACTGTGTACATACATTACATTACTTATCCTGTACTGATCCTGAGTTACATCCTGTATTATACTCCAGAGCTGCGCTCACTATTCTGCTGGTGCAGTCACTGTGTACATACATTACATTACTTATCCTGTACTGATCCTGAGTTACATCCTGTATTATACTCCAGAGCTGCGCTCACTATTCTGCTGGTACAGTCACTGTGTACATACATTACATTACTTATCCTGTACTGATCCGGAGTTATATCCTGTATTATACTCCAGAGCTGCGCTCACTATTCTGCTGGTGCAGTCACTGTGTACATACATTACATTACTTATCCTGTACTGATCCTGAGTTTTATCCTGTATTATACTCCAGAGCTGCACTCACTATTCTGCTGGTACAGTCACTGTGTACATACATTACATTACTTATCCTGTACTGATCCTGAGTTATATCCTGTATTATACTCCAGAGCTGCGCTCACTATTCTGCTGGTACAGTCACTGTGTACATACATTACATTACTTATCCTGTACTTATCCGAGTTCCACCCCCCAGAGCTGCACTCACTATTCTGCTGGTGCAGTCACTGTGTACATACATTACATTACTTCCTGTACGAACGAGAATCCTGTATTATACTCCAGAGCTGCACTCACTATTCTGCTGGTACAGTCACTGTGTACATACATTACATTACTTATCCTGTATAACCCAGAGCTGCACTCACATCGCTGGGCCACTGAGTACATACATTACATTACTTATCCTGTATTATACTCCAGAGCTGCACTCACTATTCTGCTGGTACAGTCACTGTGTACATACATTACATTACTTATCCTGTACTGATCCTGAGTTACATCCTGTATTATACTCCAGAGCTGCACTCACTATTCTGCTGGTGCAGTCACTGTGTACATACATTACATTACTTCCGAGACCGGAAATCCTGTATTATACTCCAGAGCTGCGCTCACTATTCTGCTGGTGCAGTCACTGTGTACATACATTACATTACTTATCCTGTACTGATCCTGAGTTACATCCTGTATTATACTCCAGAGCTGCGCTCACTATTCTGCTGGTACAGTCACTGTGTACATACATTACATTACTTATCCTGTACTGATCCTGAGTTACATCCTGTATTATACTCCAGAGCTGCACTCACTATTCTGCTGGTACAGTCACTGTGTACATACATTACATTACTTATCCTGTACTGATCCGGAGTTACATCCTGTATTATACTCCAGAGCTGCGCTCACTATTCTGCTGGTACAGTCACTGTGTACATACATTACATTACTTATCCTGTACTGATCCTGAGTTACATCCTGTATTATACTCCAGAGCTGCGCTCACTATTCTGCTGGTACAGTCACTGTGTACATACATTACATTACTTATCCTGTATTATACTCCAGAGCTGCACTCACTATACGGTCACTGTGTACATACATTACATTATTTATCCTGTATTATACTCCAGAGCTGCGCTCACTATTCTGCTGGTGCAGTCACTGTGTACATACATTACATTACTTATCCTGTACTGATCCTGAGTTACATCCTGTATTATACTCCAGAGCTGCGCTCACTATTCTGCTGGTGCAGTCACTGTGTACATACATTACATTACTTATCCTGTACTGATCCTGAGTTACATCCTGTATTATACTCCAGAGCTGCGCTCACTATTCTGCTGGTACAGTCACTGTGTACATACATTACATTACTTATCCTGTACTGATCCTGAGTTACATCCTGTATTATACTCCAGAGCTGCACTCACTATTCTGCTGGTACAGTCACTGTGTACATACATTACATTACTTATCCTGTACTGATCCTGAGTTACATCCTGTATTATTACTCCAGAGCTGCACTCACTATTCTGCTGGTACAGTCACTGTGTACATACATTACATTACTTATCCTGTACTGATCCTGAGTTACATCCTGTATTATACTCCAGAGCTGCACTCACTATTCTGCTGGTACAGTCACTATGGGCAATTTATTAACCCATACATGGGCATACATGTGGCACATCTTTGGTGTATGACTCTTTTTTTGTGTGCCAAATTGTTGGTTTTGTGCTTTGCTCGCCATATTTTACATGTGTCTGGGGCAGGGCAGGCCTTGGCCGTGGGAAAAAGTGCTATGGTTATATCTACACCAGTCTCTGACTAACACAGATTTCAATGCTGGTGCACAGAACCTCCCACAGTGCACCAGAAATATTCGGAGACAGGCCCCTGTTATTGCTGCCAGTGTTCACTACAGTAATCCCCCCCCATTATGTCCCTGCTGTAACTACTACGGTCATTTCCTAAATTCTTATTATCACTAGTTGAAGCCTTTCTGTCCTAAGGGAGAAGGGCGCCCACCTTACCCCCGATCCTGAGAGCCTGCCCCCTAGCATCCATCAGTGATGTCCAGGTAACTGTGTACAGCCAGGCCTCCTGCCCCACCTCGGGGCCCCTCTACCTACTGACAGGAGCAGAGCCTACAACTGGCCGTAGCCAAGAAAGCGAAAAGCAGAGGTGACCTGGAAAAGCAAATCCAGTCTGGAGAGGAGCAAAGGAAAGACGTGAGCGAGCGCCGACACAAAGCACAACCTCGGAGCAGCGCTCACAGTCAAATCCTACAGAACATGCAAATCCTTGTAAATCCTGGCCGGACCCACGGGATGATTCTTCTCCATTCACTTCTAAAGCTGCCATCAGAGAGCGGAGGATTGTGGGAACTCCGGTCACATGTCTGACAATGGGCGGGACTAAACTGCTATTGGTTAAGAGAGAATTCAGCAGGGTTTTAAAAGCAGCTTTGGATGTGAGTGGAGAAAATGACGTAATATAACTCAAAACAGATCCAAACAAGGCAACGTAGAAGTATTCGCAACGTTAGGCGGAGTTCACACGTACATCGGAGACTGTCGCAGAGAGCGATGAAAATCGCCGGAAGAAAAAGTGCTGCAAGTCCGACTTTTACATCAGAACGGATGACAGATCCCATTATCGTCACTGGGGTCAGCCTGGCCCCACTGGTGTCTGCTATTTTAGTGCTCCGTGTTGTCTGTTGTTCTGATCCTTCCACAGACCAGAACAACGGACGCTGCGAGGCAGATGTGAACATGGCGTTACTCGACTTCTGTGGATGTAAATGGTTAAATGTACCTATAGACAGAGGATGGCGCTGTAGAAGGGAACAACAAGCTGCGGCGTCCATCACTGGCTCCTCTGCTGACCCTCCCCCATGTTACACAGCTATAATGCCCCCTCATATTAACCCCTTAGAGACCAGCCTGTTTTAGGCCTTAAAGGGGTTGTCCAGGCAAAAATGGACAACCCTTAACTTTGAAATCAGCCGGGGGCACTGAAAAAAAATGTATACTCACCTGTCCCCGATGCCCCGGTGTCCTCCCGCGCATCCCGCTTCTTTCAGAGTTCCGCTGAAACCGCTGAGGCCAATCAGCGATGACATGCCATGTCACTACCTGTGACATCATGGGTCCTCTCCTGAGGCCTGCTGATTGGCCTCAGCAGTCACGTGACCACTGAGGCCACTCAGCAGCTTCAGTGGAACCCCAGAAGAGACCTGGGATAAGCCGCCGGAGCAGAACAACAGGGACGCGCTGGGAGGACACCGAAGCATCGGGGACAGGTGAGTATGAATTTTTTTTTAGTTTTTTTCAATGCCACCGGCTGATTTCAATGTTAAAAGGGGTTTCCATTTTTGCCTGGACATCCCCTTTCATGACCCGGCCATTTTACGTCACACACCAAAATCTACCATTTGTTTGTATTTTGCTGTCAATGTAACGGTCAGGGCTTGTTTTTTTGGTTGTCGTCTTTATTGGCACCCTTTTCGGGTATATAGTCATAACTATGATTAACTCTTACTGGGAAGGAATATAAAAGTCCGCCACTATCTTTTTACGCTATAAATTTTGCGCCATTCACCGTGTGGCTTAAAGTGACCTCCAACTATAAAACCACTTGTCATAAATGTGCGGAGAAATAGAAGACACTTTGTATCATTAAGGAGATCGGTTTCCTTCTTCCTTTAGAGCGGACTCCTCTTCTGATTCTGGTTTTGTTGAGCTCCGAGGTTGATACTTTATTTATGTTAATCGGTTCTTTGCGGCCACACAATCCTTCTCCACTTATCACTCCTCCTCCACCTCCTTATCTTCACCCAGACTGTTAGTTTATATAGAGTCCTCTCTAGTCACCTCACACACAGAAGTCTATGGAGAGTGGAGGACTGCCTGACTCTGTGCACTGGTAGAGTCTTATGCTGAAGATATAACAGTGTCAGAAGAGCACAAGGAGCAGCTGCAGTTATTTGTGTGTCTTTTCCAGCAGTCTCCTCCATAGACATCTATGTAATATGTGACTCTGCCTGATAAGTGGAGAAGGAAACAGATTTCTATTATAAGATCTACTATAAAGTTTCTTCTGTTCCCCCGCACTGTTCATTTATGACAAGCGGTTTTAGAATTGAAGGTCACTTTAAATAACCTGACAAATGTATAAAAACATCAATGATAAATATATCTAGTTTTTTTATTTGTTTTTCTACTAAAGTTTTTCTACTTTTCTATTCTAATTTGAATTTAATTCATTTTTATTTTACTTTTTTAAATAACCTGATAAATGTATTTTCTGGCCAACACAATTCCACAATACCAAATGAATACCGTTTTACTTTTTTTAAGTGTTACTATTATTAATTTTTTTTAATTGAATTTTTTTCACTTTTTTTTTTTATTTTACTTTTTTAAATCACCTGAAACATTTATCCTCTGGCCCAAACAATTACATTTTACTATTTTTGCAAAGTAAAACCCTGCAGCGACATATATGGCAGATCATAGATTTCAGGCATCATTTACACCTGTACATTGGCCCCGCCCCTTTCAGAGAAATGGCAGGGGCAGCATAGAAGCTGCAAAAACCTGACGTAAAGGGGTTATCCTGTTATGGACACATATTCCCTATCCACAAGTGTCTGATCACGAGATTCCCAGTGATCAGGAGGACGGGGGACCGAACGTCCCTAAAAGGCCGCCTTGTGAATGGAGCACCAGTACGCTTGTGTGACCAGTGCTCCATTCACTTCTATGGGGCCGGGGGCACAGGACAGTACTGACAGTCACATAGAAGTGCACGGAGCGCTAGTCATGTAATCGCACTGGCGCTCCGCTCACAAGGAGGCCTTAGGGGGACTTTAGGTGCCCAGTCCTCCTGATCACTGGTGATCGGGCCCTCAGTGATCGGACACTTATACCCTGTCCTGTGTGTGGGGATAAGTGTCCATAGTGGCCATGCCCCTTTAAGCAAAAATTTGCAACATTTTAATGCCTTGCACAGCAGAACCTAATGTATAAGAAATGATAATCTCCCCAATATGTCTATTATGTTTTTATTTTTGCTTTTTTTTTCTTTATTCACAAAACATTTTTGGGTGGGGGATTAATGTTTTATTTTATTTATTAAATTAAAACTTTATCTTTTACATTATTTTTAAGAGACTTGAACGTTGTGATCACTTGCATAGGACATTGCACTCTACTTGTGATATAGTGCAATGTATTATTCTGCCTACCTGGATCTCGCAGACAGTCTACTCGGCGATGACTGTGACAAGACCTGACAGGGCTATACTGCAGATAACCCCTTTACAGGTCAGCAGTGGCCCGATCCCTGATGTCACCGATCTGTGATGTAATACTGCCTGTGCTCAGGTCAGCGCTGCAGCCAATCCTTGTACAGACATAACAGGTGACTGCTGAGGCCAGTGGTGTCTGAGCACACACAGAATGGCCCAACCAGTGCGGGAACCTGTGGGAGGCGCTATCTTATGTCTCAAACTATTTCCAGCACTGAAGGAAATTGTAAAGGAGCTGGACAATCCCCTTAAGGCACGTCTGTCACTGAGCAATATTTATAGTATTTACAGATATTTATTGTTATAGCCTGTATTATACTCCAGAGCTGCACTCAGACGTCTGCCAGCCTGTCAGCATATTGTCTCTAATGGCTAAGCAACGCTCCTATATCAGAGGATAATAATGATAATATCCAGACTGCAAATACAGAGCAAGACACTGAACACACAGGGAATACTGGGAGATTTCAGCTCTGAAGTCTGCAGAATAGTGAGTGCAGCTCCGGAGTATAATACAGGATAAGTAATGTAATGTATGTACACAGTGACTGTACCAGCAGAATAGTGAGCGCAGCTCTGGAGTATAATACAGGATGTAACTCAGGATCAGTACAGGATAAGTAATGTAATGTATGTACACAGTGACTGTACCAGCAGAATAGTGAGCGCAGCTCTGGAGTATAATACAGGATGTAACTCAGGATCAGTACAGGATAAGTAATGTAATGTATGTACACAGTGACTGCACCAGCAGAATAGTGAGCGCAGCTCTGGAGTATAATACAGGATGTAACTCAGGATCAGTACAGGATAAGTAATGTAATGTATGTACACAGTGACTGTACCAGCAGAATAGTGAGCGCAGCTCTGGAGTATGATACAGGATGTAACTCAGGATCAGTACAGGATAAGTAATGTAATGTATGTACACAGTGACTGCACCAGCAGAATAGTGAGCGCAGCTCTGGAGTATAATACAGGATGTAACTCAGGATCAGTACAGGATAAGTAATGTAATGTATGTACACAGTGACTGCACCAGCAGAATAGTGAGTGCAGCTCTGGAGTATAATACAGGATGTAACTCAGGATCAGTACAGGATAAGTAATGTAATATATATATACACAGTGACTGCACCAGCAGAATAGTGAGCGCAGCTCTGGAGTATAATACAGGATGTAACTCAGGATCAGTACAGGATAAGTAATGTAATGTATGTACACAGTGACTGCACCAGCAGAATAGTGAGTGCAGCTCTGGTGTATAATACAGGATGTAACTCAGGATCAGTACAGGATAAGTAATGTAATGTATGTACACAGTGACTGCACCAGCAGAATAGAGAGCGCAGCTCTGGAGTATAATACAGGATGTAACTCAGGATCAGTACAGGATAAGTAATGTAATGTATGTACACAGTGACTGCACCAGCAGAATAGTGAGCGCAGCTCTGGGGTATAATACAGGATGTAACTCAGGATCAGTACAGGATAAGTAATGTAATGTATGTACACAGTGACTGCACCAGCAGAATAGTGAGCGCAGCTCTGGAGTATAATACAGGATGTAACTCAGGATCAGTACAGGATAAGTAATGTAATGTATGTACACAGTGACTGTACCAGCAGAATAGTGAGCGCAGCTCTGGAGTATGATACAGGATGTAACTCAGGATCAGTACAGGATAAGTAATGTAATGTATGTACACAGTGACTGCACCAGCAGAATAGTGAGCGCAGCTCTGGAGTATAATACAGGATGTAACTCAGGATCAGTACAGGATAAGTAATGTAATGTATGTACACAGTGACTGTACCAGCAGAATAGTGAGCGCAGCTCTGGAGTATAATACAGGATGTAACTCAGGATCAGTACAGGATAAGTAATGTAATGTATGTACACAGTGACTGTACCAGCAGAATAGTGAGCGCAGCTCTGGAGTATAATACAGGATATAACTCAGGATCAGTACAGGATAAGTAATGTAATGTATGTACACAGTGACTGTACCAGCAGAATAGTGAGCGCAGCTCTGGAGTATAATACAGGATAAGTAATGTAATGTATGTACACAGTGACTGTACCAGCAGAATAGTGAGCGCAGCTCTGGAGTATAATACAGGATGTAACTCAGGATCAGTACAGGATAAGTAATGTAATGTATGTACACAGTGACTGCACCAGCAGAATAGTGAGCGCAGCTCTGGAGTAGCCTAAAATGTATCCTACATGTTATTACTATGTGTCAATGAAGAACAACAAGTATGTGAGTGTAGGGATTTATAATATACACACGTGGACAAAATTGTTGGTCCCCCTCCCTCGTTTAATGAAAGAAAACCCCACAATGGTCACAGAAATAACTTGAATCTGACAAAAGTAATAATATATAAAAATTCTCTGAAAATGAACAAATGAAAGTCAGACATTGCTTTCCAACCAGGCTTCAGCATGAACCAGGCCTGGACAGAAATGAGGGTTCCCTTAATATTTAGTTGCACAACCTTTTGAGGCAATCCCTGCAATCAGACGATTCCTGTAACTGTCAATGAGACTTCTGCACCTCTCAGCAGGGATTTTGGCCGCTCCTCATGAGCAAACTGCTCCAGTTGTCTCGGGTGTGAAGGGTGCCTTTTCCAGACGGCATGTTTCAGCTCCTTCCAAAGATGCTCAATAGGATTTAGGTCAGGGCTCATAGAAGGCCACTTCGGAATAGTCCAATGTTTCCCTCTTAGCCATTCTTGGGGGTTTTTAGCTGTGTGTTTTGGGTCATTATCCTGTTGCAAGACCCATGACCTACGACTGAGACCAAGCTTTCTGACACTGGGCAGCACATTTCTCTCTAGAATCCCTTGATAGTCTTGAGATTTCATTGTACCCTGCACAGATTCAAGACACCCTGTGCCAGATGCAGCAAAGCAGCCCCAGAACATAACAGAGCCTCCTCCATGTGTCACAGTAGGGACAGTGTTCTTTTCAAGATAGGCTTCATTTTTCCGTCTGTGAACATAGAGCTGATGTGCCTTGCCAAAAATTTTGATTTTTGTCTCATCTGTCCAAAGGACATTCTCCCAGAAGCTTTGTGGCTTGTCAACATGGAGTTTGGCAAATTCCGGTTTTGTCAAATTCAAGTTATTTCTGTGACCATTGTGGGTTTTTCTTTCATTAAACGAGGGAGGGGGACCAACAACTTTGTCCACGTGTGTATAACAGGCTGAGGTACAATCCTCCTGGCAGGTGTACGGTTTGGGGTACATGTATACTGCGCCCCTCAATCACATCTATCACAGTTGTCAGTACTCAGAGATCTCTAGCGGTTTATCACATCTCTATTATTTTATTACTTTTACTCCTTTTTCCCTCTTTTAAGCTTTAATTCATTTAATTTAACCTCGATGTGAAAAAATTTAAATCATGTATAAATTCTTCACTGGTCATTTGCATGTAGAGAACTGAATTTCATATATGTCATGCTGGGATCTGTAGTTCCACACTTGCAGACTCACTTACAATTTTAGTTGAATTTTTTTAGTTGTGTTAGCACAATATTTTTTTCCATATTTGGGGCAAAAGAGGCTTAACACAAACCATCATCAAATCGTGAACAAATATTCATCGAACTAGGGCCAAAAACTCCACGCAGAGCGATAACACAAGAACTATAGCGCTGTAATATTATGTGGTTATTATGGTGCAGTAATATTATATGTTATTATAGTGCTGTAATATATACAGTTATTTTGGCACTGCAATATACGGTTATTCTGGTGCTGTAATATATACGATTATATTGGCTCTGTAATATACGCAATTGGCGCTGTAATATTATACATTATTATGCGCTGTAATATTATACGGTAATTTTGGCGCTGTAATATTATAATTATGGCGCTGTAATATTATAAATTATGGCGCTGTAATATTATACATTATTATGCGCTGAATATTATACGGTTATTTTGGCGCTGTAATATAAGTTATTTTGGCGGGGTAATACTTTATTATGGCGCTGTAATATTATACTTTATTATGGCGCTGTTATTATACAGTTATTTTGGCGCTGAAATATTATAAGTTATTATGGTGCTGTAATATATACGGTCATTTTGGAGCTGTAATATTATACATTATGGCGTTGTAAGATTATACATTATTATGGCGTTGTAATATATTTGGTTATTTTGGCATTGTAAGATTATACATTATTATGGCGCTGTAATATTATACGGTTATTTTGGCACTGTCATATTATTCGGTTATTTTTGCGCTGTAATATATTCGGTTATTTTGGCGCTATAATATTATACGGTTATTTTTGCATTGTAATATATTCGGTTATTTTGGCACTGTCATATTATACGTTACATTAATATTCATTACTGATCCATTCATGTACAGGACAGGGCAAGACTAGATGAAGTAATCTCATGGATCACCTCAGGAGTGACTGTCCCATGCCCCTGCCATATCAGCCACACATCTATGACGTCACTCATGCCCCCCTTACACCAACCCTATATCTATGACGTCACTCCTGCCCCCATTCCCTCTGCTTACCCAGATAATAAGGCTCTCGCACAGCTCGTTCTCGTTCCCGGCCATCTCTTTCCTGTCACTTCTTCTTTTCCTCCGTCCTCTTGATCCTGTTGACCTCACCTGGGTACAGAGAAGGAGGGAGCAAGCTCCGGGTAGTAAGAGCGGCTCCTTCTCCACTGTGACGTAAGACCCCGCTCCATGAATGGAACTTACGCGATTAGAATAACGTAAATCCCTTTAGTGAATAGCACATGAGCGCACGCCCCCTAGCGTCTCCGCTTCTAGTCACGCCCACAACGGATGACAGGTGGAGTATACGCCCCCAGGACGCGCAGCAAGTGATTGTCTGCACATAGGGCCAATCACCAGTAAGCACAATGAAGTCCTTGCTTCCTATTGGTCCAGTCGTCAATATAGGCGGGTTCTTCTTGTATTCCCGCCTTATGCAACAATGAGTGGCGGCTCGTGTACCTCAGTGTGAGGACGGTGCTGCCTCATGACTGAAAGCCCATAAAGAAAGATTATACTGTATAAAGTAAATACATGTGTGGAAATAATACGTATAGTCCGTATAGGAGAGCCTCAGTGTCCTAGGCACAGAGCCAGGCATGGACTTACCTCACACACGTGCTAAAAATGGCTGAAGTTACTGCCAGTAGTCATAAACTGCCTTGTGAAGTAAAAAATACGTCCCATACCAGCAAAATGTATATTACATGTACATCCACAACGACCACCATTGTCCACAAGCACTAGTAAAGCCTTGGTCACATGACTGTGGAAAACGGCCATGTCAGAGCGTTATTCACAGCAGTGACAGTCTAGGCTAGGGGGCTGTTCACACTTCTGGCCGTTTTTCACAGAGCACTCATAGAAGGTGAGGTTTCTGAGAAAACATGGGCCACCATATTCTTACCACAGTCATGTAAATATTGTGTAAGATCAGGCTTACTCCACGGGATCCATCATGCAAAAGCCGTCACACAAATCTTACAAAAATTTTCAACTCTCAAAAGAAGCTTCGAGTAAAATCCACCTGAGGATCACGCAGGACGTCTCCCATTGTAAGGAATGAGAGGTTTTTTTAGCAGCTTTCATCGCGAAAATTTCAGTGTGTGAACCTAGCCGAAGTGTCTGTGCAGTCCTGTGCGGGTGGCGGCGCTTCTAATTGTGTATACGCCGCGTTCCAAATTATTACGTAAATGATATTTTTCTCTTCACATCTTCAACCGTTACAGTCTAGATCACATTTTATTGGACAAACCTCCCAATGAGAACAATTTTTTCATTGTTCCAAATGATTCTGCAGAACAGACGTTTCTAAACGTTTTATAAAGAACTGAAAATGGTCATTTGCTGAATCTGCAACATTAAGAGGTCACATTTACTGAAATCACAAACTATTTCAGTCAAAAACATCTTCACAGGCCAAGTCACATGATAACATTGAAGCCTTCTGTGATGTCACCTGATAATATCGGAGCCTTCTGTGATGTCACCTGATAATATCGGAGCCTTCTGTGATGTCACCTGATAATATCGGAGCCTTCTGTGATGTCACCTGATAACATCGGAATCTTCTGTGATGTCACCTGATAACATTGGTGTTTTCTGTGATGTCACCTGATAACATCGGAATCTTCTGTGATGTCACCTGATAATATCGGAGCCTTCTGTGATGTCACCTGATAATATCGGAGCCTTCTGTGATGTCACCTGATAACATCGGAATCTTCTGTGATGTCACCTGATAACATTGGTGTTTTCTGTGATGTCACCTGATAACATTGGCGTTTTCTGTGATGTCACCTGATAACTGGCGTTTTCTGTGATGTCACCTGATAACATCAGAGCCTTCTGTGAGGTCACCTGATAACATTGGAATCTTCTGTGATGTCACCTGATAACATTGGCGTTTTCTGTGATGTCACCTGATAACATCGGAATCTTCTGTGATGTCACCTGATAACAGATTAGCCTTGTGTGAGGTCACCTGATAACATTTGCATTTTCTGTGATGTCACAATTCTTGCATCCATAGAACTTGTGAGTTTTTGGATAGTTTCTGCTTGCATTTCTTTGCAGGAGGTCAGGATCGCCTCCAGAGCTTGTGTTCTGATGTGACCTGCCTCCCACCCTCATAGATTTTTAGCTTGCGTATACTCTATAGGTTCTCCATAGGGTTGAGGTCAGGGCAGGACGGTGGCTACACCAGGAGTTTCTCTCCCTTTATGCCCATAGCAGTCAATGACTCCGAGGTCTTCTTTGCTGCATGAGATGGTGCGTTGTCCTACATGAAGATGATTTTGGAAGGCACGGTTCTTCTTATTGTATGATGGAAGAAAGTTGTCAGTCAGAAACTGTATATACTGTGCAGAGGTCATTTTCACACCTTCAGGGACTCTAAAGGGTCCTACCATCTCTCTCCCCATGACTCCGCCATCTCCGTGCTGACGTCGCAGCCTTGTATGGATACGGTGACCATCTACCAACCATCCACTACTACATCCTTCTAGACCATGCAGGGTTGCCCGGCACTCATCACTAAACAAGACTGTGTCACAATTACTCTTCATGTATGTCGGGGCCCTCTGCAGACATGATATATCTCATGTTTTCATACCTGGTCCAAGGCCTTGAACTATTTGACGCTTTTCAGCATCAGAAAGATCCTTTTTCTTTCCCATATGGCTTGAAACCCGTGGCCTGCTTAATAATGTGGAACGTCCTTCTTAAGTAGTTTCCTTTAACAATCTAATAATCAGAGATGTCTGAGATTGATCCAAAGAGCCCGAGACACAAAACCAGCCCTGGGTTTAATGGAAAAATAAGAAATGACATCTTTGTGACACTTTGGTCTGATTTGCAGAATAATTTAGAACGCGGGGTGCAGAAGGCCCTGCCATATACCCCATATACAGAGGTGTACGTCATCCATCGTGTAGTGCTGTATAAAATATACATGGGATGTGGTTTTGTGCCGGGCTCTCTATATAGGACAGCGCAGTCTGCGGAGCCTTCCTAAACCGATGCAAAGAAAGCCCAACAAAGAGGAAAAGGACGTCCATTACATGTAGGAAGTTCTGTGGATATGTTTAATGTATCGGATGCGTTTCCTGACATATATGATAAACATAGAGATCTGATGCATTGGGGTTGGGGGGGGTTATTAAGACCGTGCGCCAGTCCTAGTATTTGTGCGCTGGCAGCAGAACCTCCATATTTATGAAGCAGCCGCGCTCTCTTAATAATTCAGGCACCAGATATTAAATCTACCCCAGTCTGGTGTGAGTTATAGTAAATCAGACGGGCCGGGGTGTCACTGACCTAGCAGTGGACCTGAACAATGGAGAGCCCAGTGCAAGTGTGAACCTAACCTAAAGGGGCAACCAAAGCCCAAAGTACCTATACCCCAGCTATATAACAATCACACCTAAAAAATAGGTGCCACGACTGCCTGTGTGATGTATGCAGAGGCCTCCTGACTGTCTTGTTATGGTCCCTTGGATCACGTGCTTGCCCCTGCGCTGCAGATATTACACGCCAGTGCTGACCTGCACAACCAAAGACGGCACCAGGAATAAAAGTCATATAAACCAGCTTCATGTGCGACTTTTCCGCTTGATTTTCTGTCTGACCTCAGTATTTCTACTGTGCAGACATCCCTGGTACAGGTAGAGAGATCTGGTAAAGTACTCTGCACTGTGCTCATGAGCACCGCCATTAAGTCTTGTAGGAGAGACAATGCAGCGTGATGCCTTTGCTGAGGTGCCCCCTGGTGGTAAAGTTCAGTAACACAGTCCCTTTTGGAAATAATATTTTTCTTTTTTTACAAAAGTGGAAGGGAAAATAGACATTTAAGGCCAATCCCACCAGAAACCTTATTATTCAGACCCGTCCATGTCCTACTCACAGGAAGATGAGATATGAGGCTGACCTCAGGGGATTTTATCAATCCCTCTGGCATAAAGGGATGGTATTATGGCACACATTTGGCACAAGGGCCTTTTTTGTGTCAAATGTGCCCCCATTCTGCACCTCAGCACATTGTGTGACTGTGGGCAGAGCGAGGAGAGGGCTGTGGTGGGGACGCCTCGGTGCGACCTATTCATTATAATTCACACTATTTTAATCCCCACCTTAGTTCTCCCACACAGTATAATATTGCCCTTAGTGCCAACATACAGTCTAAAGTTGCCCCATAATGCCCCTCACATTATACTGCTCTACTTAGTGCCCACACACAGTATAATGGCCTCATAGTGCCCCCCACAGTATAATACCCCCTGTAGTGCCCTCACACAGTATGATGTTCCATCACTGCCCTTTCTTAGTATAATACCCCCGTGTGGCTCCTGCACAGTATAATGTTATCTAGGTGCCCCCCATACAGTATAATGCCCCCTTGTGGCCCCTATAAGGTATAATGTTGACAGCTCCCTGCTTCGCTGTACTGGACTCTATCCCTGTCTTGAGGACCCCTATATAGAGTTGATAACGGGATATGCTGCCTGACATGGAGAACAGTGGGACCCAAAATCCTGCACTATCCAGCTGCATCTGGGACCCTTGTGAGCTGTGTATAAGGGGCTGTTTGCAGGGTCCTCACACTGTACCGGTGCTATAGCTGTCCCTGTGCAGCCTCTGACATGGAGGGGACACGGCTACTGTTTTTCCCTAAGTAGGAGCTCTGTGACTTCCCGACCCTACAGAGCTGATGTAGAAGAAGACAAGCCAAGTGCTTCCTGCTCTACAAACAGCCCCTTCTATCTCAGCTGTCTGTATACTTGTCCATGTCACATTCACACAGCAGTATACTGGTCAATATCCGTAAGACAGTACTATAAATATGTAATATTACAATATCTGCACCTCTTCTATGTTTTGGGCCAGTTCCAGGATTTTAGCTTACATCTGCTGATGCCAAATACTGACCAACCTATGTGCATGAGGACCTATGTGCATGAGGACCTATGTGCATGAGGACCTATGTGCATGAGGACCTATGTGAATGAGGACCTATGTGCATGAAGACCTATGTGCATGAGGACCTATGTGCATGAGGACCTATGTGCATGAGGACCTATGTGAATGAGGACCTATGTGCATGAGGACCTATGTGAATGAGGACCTATGTGCATGAGGACCTATGTGCATGAGGACCTATGTGCATGAGGACCTATGTGAATGAGGACCTATGTGAATGAGGACCTATGTGCATGAGGACCTATGTGCATGAGGACCTATGTGAATGAGGACCTATGTGCATGAGGACCTATGTGAATGAGGACCTATGTGCATGAGGACCTATGTGCATGAGGACCTATGTGCATGAGGACCTATGTGCATGAGGACCTATGTGCATGAGGACCTATGTGAATGAGGACCTATGTGAATGAGGACCTATGTGCATGAGGACCTATGTGCATGAGGACCTATGTGCATGAGGACCTATGTGAATGAGGACCTATGTGCATGAGGACCTATGTGCATGAGGACCTATGTGCATGAGGACCTATGTGCATGAGGACCTATGTGCATGAGGACCTATGTGCATGAGGACCTATGTGCATGAGGACCTATGTGCATGAGGACCTATGTGAATGAGGACCTATGTGCATGAGGACCTATGTGCATGAGGACCTATGTGCATGAGGACCTATGTGAATGAGGACCTATGTGCATGAGGACCTATGTGCATGAGGACCTATGTGCATGAGGACCTATGTGAATGAGGACCTATGTGCATGAGGACCTATGTGTATTAGGACGTGTCTGCCAGTGATTAACTACAATGAGGAAGTGTGCAGGTGCTCCGCAGCGCCACCATGGAGGATTACACATATATATGTGATGCTCTTGGGTGCACGTATTTATGGCCATGCAGCGTGTATTGTGTAACCACAGTCATATCATTATCACCTACCATACCGTCACCTGCGTACTTATCTACAGGTGTGACCGAGTCCTGAGAATCAGAGGAATTTATGGCCAGTCGCTTCCTCCCCACATGCAGCTCATAGATTATATACTGTAAAATGGGTACAAGAAAATTTTGTCTGAGACGTCAAACAGTCACAAAAAAATGTCGTCGGCGATGCCAGGCTTGGCACAAGTGTAATGTATGGAGGATACAGAGTGATATCTGCAGAATGACTTCCTTCATGTGCTAATATTGGAATACACAGGTTTCCGGGCTCCACAAATTGCCAGAAATATTTGCTAACTTGCTAAATCCTGATCCTGGCAGCGAGAAGGCTCCTCAGTCATCTGACCAAAATACTTGTGACATGAACATGATCTGGTTAATATGTAATAACATTGCTCAAGGAATTTTCCTGGTTACCAAAATATCCCGGCAAGACCAAGATTTACAGCAAAAGCTCTGCCCACAGAATATTACTATAAATACCGTATATTTATCTTCTATGTTATTATCTTATATTGTTTATTTTCATATTTGTCATGTGTATCAGTATGAAAAATCCAATTGGGGCTGGAAAAGCCAATATATACAGTGGTAGTGAATGTGGCGGCCCAGACATTCATCAGGTTTACTTTTTTCTGACTGCCAAGAAGCTTTGCGCCATTTTGTGGGTCACCAGACGACCACATTCACCGTCATTAGGTATCATGTAGTAATACAACATTGCAGCCTTATGTTGTGTGACTACGAGTTACCCTGTAGCCCTAGCCTAATACTTAGTTGGTGTGCGCCATGTTATATGGTATAGGGCTTATACTGTATTTTGACCCCAGCAGTGCTCCAGTATTAGTAAATATGACCCACTGTATATATATATATATACAGTATATATAGTGGCGATGTGGTTCATTCCATTGGTTCTCGCATTTATTTACATAGCATGGCCGCCGTGGGTTGTGTTGTATTATGAAAACCTTGACACCGGTTTAATTATTAACAGCGTAATTTGTAGGTCTGTGTGCCTTGACACTGAATTACAACAGTGCGCTGTCAGCTGGTGCTCAGTGCGGACGTGCGGAGCAAAACCTCCAGTGAGAGCAGCAGCAAAACCTCCAGTGAGAACAGCAGCAAAACCTCCAGGGGCAGCAGCAAAACCTCCAGTGAGAACAGCAGCAAAACCTCCAGTGAGAACAGCAGCAAAACCCCAGTGAGAACAGCAGCAAAACCCCAGTGAGAACAGCAGCAAAACCTCCAGTGAGAACAGCAGCAAAACCTCCAGTGAGAACAGCAGCAAAACCTCCAGTGAGAGCAGCAGCAAAACCTCCAGTGAGAGCAGCAGCAAAACCTCCAGTGAGAGCAGCAGCAAAACCACATGCTCAGCCACACATTCTGCAGCCCTGTCCAGTCCAGGTAAGAGGAAGCTCCATAGGAGAGCCAAAAAACCTCCAAAAGTTATGATACGTAGATATAGAGACATTTATTGGTATTTGTTATTATTATTAATAATAATAATAATAATAATATACTATATACTATTTGTGTTGTTATTATTATTATTATTATTATTATTATTTGTGTTAACTGTTGTTCCATGTCAGTAGTGTCTCTCTAGAACATCCTGCCTTCTGTTTGGCTTTCAATATTTTTAAAGATAGATAGATAGATAGATAGATGAGTAGACAGAAAAAAAAATCCAGAAGAGAGAGAATACCATTGGAAAATGACATACATCACCTATTAGATCCCCACTGAGAACCCCAGTGACACATGTAGTGTTGACATTGTAACATTGTAACATGACAGCCATATATGTTGCAATAGTAAAGCATCTTCCCATTGAGGACTAATAGATCCGCACTTTATGGTTATATCTATCTGTATTGTTATTGCTCTAAATGCTGGGGATTTAGTTCTGCATCATTTCCCTTTCTCATAACAATTTGCAGAAACTGTCCAGTCGCTGGTGGAAAGTGACACATCGCAAACAATCAATTATAGGTGATAATAACGTGTAGAGCGGGAGACAAGACCTATACAAATGTTTCCTTTTATTCTGTATGTGCAGATCACATTAACAACTGTGAATATCTGATAGTCATTATAAAGACACAATGTAGCTTTATGTCTCCATATAAAAGGTTACCTAGAGAGTCAATCTACATAAAAAGGTGTTATTCTATAAATACAGCACTCAGGATCAGTACAGGATAAGTAATGTAACGTATGTACACAGTGACTGCACCAGCAGAATAGTGAGTGCAGCTCTGGAGTATAATACAGGATGTAACTCAGGATCAGTACAGGATAAGTAATGTAATGTATGTACACAGTGACTGCACCAGCAGAATAGTGAGCGCAGCTCTGGGGTATAATACAGGATGTAACTCAGGATCAGTACGGGATAAGTAATGTAATGTATGTACACAGTGACTGCACCAGCAGAATAGTGAGTGCAGCTCTGAAGTATAATACAGGATGTAACCAGGATAAGTAATGTAATGTATGTACACAGTGACTGCACCAGCAGAATAGTGAGCGCAGCTCTGGAGTATAATACAGGATGTAACTCAGGATCAGTACAGGATAAGTAATGTAATGTATGTACACAGTGACTGCACCAGCAGAATAGTGAGCACAGCTCTGGAGTATAATACAGGATGTAACTCAGGATCAGTACAGGATAAGTAATGTATGTACACAGTGACTGCACCAGCAGAATAGTGAGCGCAGCTCTGGAGTATAATACAGGATGTAACTCAGGATCAGTACAGGATAAGTAATGTAACGTATGTACACAGTGACTGCACCAGCAGAATAGTGAGCGCAGCTCTGGAGTATAATACAGGATGTAACTCAGGATCAGTACAGGATAAGTAATGTAATGTATGTACACAGTGACTGTACCAGCAGAATAGTGAGCGCAGCTCTGGAGTATAATACAGGATGTAACTCAGGATCAGTACAGGATAAGTAATGTAATGTATGTACACAGTGACTGTACCAGCAGAATAGTGAGTGCAGCCCTCTGGAGTATAATACAGGATGTAACTCAGGATCAGTACAGGATAAGTAATGTAATGTATGTACACAGTGACTGTACCAGCAGGATAGTGAGCGCAGCCCTGGAGTATAATACAGGATGTAACTCAGGATCAGTACAGGATAAGTAATGTAATGTATGTACACAGTGACTGTACCAGCAGAATAGTGAGTGCAGCCTCTGGAGTATAATACAGGATGTAACTCAGGATCAGTACAGGATAAGTAATGTAATGTATGTACACAGTGACTGCACCAGCAGAATAGTGAGTGCAGCCTCTGGAGTATAATACAGGATGTAACTCAGGGTCAGTACAGGATAAGTAATGTAATGTATGTACACAGTGACTGTACCAGCAGAATAGTGAGCGCAGCTCTGGAGTATAATGCAGGATGTAACTCAGTATCATGATTTGACAATTAGCCACTTCTTGCTCTGTAAATTCTAATTTTTACTCCACACAATGCATTAGTAGGACCTTCACGTTCCTTTACCCCTTGTTCATCTTGATCTTCATGGTTCATAAATACTATTCAGGGTAGACAAGTATAAAATACAATTCTTCTGCTCTCTATAACTTCCCTGCTTTTATAAATGTGGGTTTAGTTTTGGGATATATAACCAGGGAGCTCAGGATGAGCAATTCTGTCAGTCCCCATCAGATATGTGAGAATTGCTCCAGTCTTTATCTGCTGTGTATGATATATGATTGACAGCACAGGCAGGAAGTGGTTAACCTGCTCTTGTACACGTTGGCTGATGCTGAATGAGATCAGCGGTGTTTGTAAACTGCACCGTGCGCTGATTTTATCACAATCTAGGTCACTGGGTTTTCTTATTTTATCTCAGATTTTTCTTCTACCTGTATATACATACTGTAGCCCTTTGTACCACAGCAGCACTCCCATCTCATAAAGCACTGCAACATTTTCCATTGGCTAGTGACAGCGTCCATAGTGCAGGCCCAAAAGGCGTCTGTGACGTGGATGCAAAATACAGGATGACGACCAAGTGTCTGGAAACAGTGGGTGTTATATGGCGCCATACAGAACTGCATATAGTTATATACAAAGAGAACGTCACATGTGAGCAGCGGGCGAGGATGGAAAGAGAAAAAAAAAATCAGAATATATTCTAACTATATTAGTGTCAATGCTGCGTCACTACAAAGCCGCAGAAACCACGGCACAGAATGATGGAGACATGATTTTGTTTGTAACATTATATACATACATTTCTTTCTTTACACACAGAGTCTTCTATTTCAAGTGTTTTATTTCTGTAAATGTTGATTATGGATTACAGGGAATGAAAACCCAAATCTAAGAAAATTAGAATATTGTAAAAAAGTTCAGTCTTGTAAATTCAGTGTGACCTGCCAAGGTTTCCTAAGCCTTTAAATTATATTTATATTATTTGTAGTATTATTTTGCTCTTATTGCTATTGTTATTGTATTATTATATCAGTAGCCTTGTTATCATTCATTGATACTTAGTATTATTTATTGCTAGGACTATTGTTCAGCTGATTATTCAGTATTATTTTTCAGTTTTTACTATAATAATTATTATTATTATTATTTCTCTTCTTTTTCATTTATTACTTATATTATTTATTACATATTTTTAATTCTTCTTCTTGCATTCTCAGGTGCTGCACGATGGACAAACCCGAGATGATTCCCCAAAGAAATGGCAATGGAACATTTCCTCCATCACACTACAAAGTGAGCATTTATTAGTATAAGAGGATTTATGGAGGTGTAATTTAATAGCGCTGCGCCCTCTTCACAGCTTACCAAGAACAGTGGTATACATTGTACAGCTGTCCTTTGTATTTCAGCTCAGACCCATTCACTTAACTGGGACTGAGCTACAGACAGGGTATGTGACATCACTTTTGTTACACGCTGCTTATGGCCAGCCATTCACAGCTTTTAGCGGCCTCCACCTTGTATGGATAGGACTCAGCAAATTAGCCCTCTCCATACAATCACTGACATGGGTCATTAATGGGTTAATTAACTATTTGCATACTTTCACCCTGGCAGAACAGCCATACAAAAAACCTGAACATCTATAAAGTAACACTCTGAATTTTTCAGGAGACACATAAAAGCCGCCAGAATCGCTTCCACAATGACCTAAGCTGCCCGGTGTGTCTTCAGACAGCGACTTCCCCAGTAGAGACCAACTGCGGCCATCTTTTCTGCGGTGAGTCACCGTCTTGTGAAATCATAAAACCTCTTTATTTGCATCGTTGCTTGCCATTAAATTGGGCTGAAAGACAATAAATGGTATATGTGGCAATTATCGGATCAGACAACATCAGATTATTGTCAGGACTGAGACCCAGCCCTAGTGACAAAATCAATAAAAATACCCTTATAAAGGTGATCATTTCCAAATATATGGGGGCTACTACATCCCCATCATAGCCCCATTCACATCGAGAGAGCATGGGATGACAGCTGTAAGCAGATTGGACAGTTTAGGATACAGATTGCTACTTTGTAGGGTTTTGTGTTACATAATGACACTTTGTGGTAGACGGGTGATATCTTAGTGTACCTGCAGGGGGTGCCTGATTGTAGGGTAAGGACCTCAGGATGAGTCACCAAAAAAATGCCTATATTTAAGCCAAATTTTTTTTAAAGATATTTTGATGATTTTATTTTTAAAATACAATATCCTGCAATTTTCACTCTGTCCACTAATCCCAATGACAGCCTTACACTTCATTTAGCATTGACCTGATTTACAATCGATTATGTCACAGTTTATCTTCTCCCCCTCCCTGAGACCTCAATGAGTCGGCTCCAGACTCCAGACTATTGCTGTCTATGGCCATGAGACTGCTGTAAAGCAGATCACTAAATGCTGTTAATAGAGCAGAGGAGAAGCTCAGACAAGATGGCCATCCCCATAATCATGGACAGAAAACCCAGATAGACACCAGGGCACAGCATGCCACCTGAAACACAGGCCAAGGGACTTTAGGATTGGTCCATGACCCTTGAGGGACTTTAGGACTTGGAGGTTTTGGGACACTTGCCTGAAGCGAGCTTGCCATTGATGGTTTGGCTCACTCCACCACTTTTATATGGAGATACAATGTAATCTCACATGCAAACTAAATCCAAAACAAACATTGGGCAGGAACTTGCTTAAACTTATGGTGGAGCTTACCAGACACGTTCATTGCCCCGGCCCCCTCCGCCTCCAGAGACTTAGAGATGTGACAATTGGCAAGGCAGAGACAAGCAGTCACAACAAACACAGCGCACACAGCTTCAATGTGACAGCGACTGAGAGGGATTATCCTAAGCTGCTAGTTTTTACTTTAATGGATCAACATAAAGCTCATGGCAACATATCAAAGCCAGCTCCTCCATGTGTCCCCACAACACCATTAATGAGACACAATTATTTGTGTCTCACATTCAGCTCATAAAAGTGTGACATGAAGAAGGCAAATCGTGTGTGACAGGTCTCTCAATCATAGAAACATAGCAGGACAAGGCATGAGCTGAAACCAGGGACACCTATAGTGTATGCTCATCAGGATCCCAGAGAAGACAATCGGGGGGCTGCACAAGGGACCCCTCTATTTACTTTCTTAGCTTAGATACACATGGGCATACAGGAGCAATATTGTAGTAGTAAGGCGGGGTGAGGAATTGAAGGAATACTTCCAATGTAGGAATGTTCTCTCTGTCACGTAAGTAAACATGACCTGATACCGACGCTGCCCTTGAAACAGGGATTTGGAAACTCTGATGTATTACAACATCAAAGTTACTAAAGTTATCTCTGAGCAAATTCTATGGAAACATTTAAAAGGAATGTACACAGTCACTGTATCAATGTATGCTACATAGTATGTTGTGTCACCTTACATATACATATTACACATACAAATCCTGTATTATACTCCAGAGCTGCACTCACTATTCTGCTGGTGCAGTCACTGTGTACATACATTACATTACTTATCCTGTACTGATCCTGAGTTACATCCTGTATTATACTCCAGAGCTGCACTCACTATTCTGCTGGTGCAGTCACTATGTACATACATTACATTACTTATCCTGTACTGATCCTGAGTTACATCCTGTATTATACTCCAGAGCTGCGCTCACTATTCTGCTGGTGCAGTCACTGTGTACATACATTACATTACTTATCCTGTATTATACTCCAGAGCTGCGCTCACTATTCTGCTGGTACAGTCACTGTGTACATACATTACATTACTTATCCTGTACTGATCCTGAGTTATATATGTATTATACTCCAGAGCTGCGCTCACTATTCTGCTGGTGCAGTCACTGTGTACATACATTACATTACTTATCCTGTACTGATCCTGAGTTACATCCTGTATTATACTCCAGAGCTGCACTCACTATTCTGCTGGTGCAGTCACTGTGTACATACATTACATTACTTATCCTGTACTGATCCTGAGTTACATCCTGTATTATACTGCAGAGCTGCGCTCACTATTCTGCTGGTACAGTCACTGCGTACATACATTACATTACTTATCCTGTACTGATCCTAAGTTACATCCTGTATTATACTCCCAGAGCTGCACTCACTATGCTGCTGGTGCAGTCACTGTGTACATACATTACATTACTTATCCTGTACTGATCCTGAGTTATATCCTGTATTATACTGCAGAGCTGCACTCACTATTCTGCTGGTACAGTCACTGTGTACATACATTACATTACTTATCCTGTACTGATCCTGAGTTACATCCTGTATTATACTCCAGAGCTGCGCTCACTATTCTGCTGGTACAGTCACTGTGTACATACATTACATTACTTATCCTGTACTGATCCTGAGTTACATCCTGTATTATACTCCAGAGCTGCACTCACTATTCTGCTGGTGCAGTCACTGTGTACATACATTACATTACTTATCCTGTACTGATCCTGAGTTACATCCTGTATTATACTCCAGAGCTGCGCTCACTATTCTGCGGGTGCAGTTACTGACATGTATTTTACATATATTTATTACTATTTTGCTCACAATCCCATACTGCAGTATATTATAGTATTGCTGTGCGGTTTCTCCTCCCCTTCCTGTGATCAGTAGGACAGGGTCATTGTGCCCTGAAGGTGATGATTTAGAGCCCAGGACAAATAATGGCAGTGCCGTGTAATGATGAGTCAGTGAACTTGCTCTCTTCCTCTCTGCTTCACCATCCAGCAGTGGAAGGGTTAAGACTTATCTTGTCACTTTAGTTCTGCATTGCATCACCTGATGCCCATGGTGCGTGGCGCAATGCCCAGTGATTCCTGACCTAAAAAAAAAGTGAGATTGTGGCTTAAAAAAAATTCATTGGCATTTCATTAGCTGTCTATTTGTAAACCCTCGGCTTTGTTCTGGCAAAGCCACAGCAAATTGTGCAGGGACAAGTCCTATCAGCGCCCCCTGCTGCTGCATTACTGGTACTACACATGAGCATGTGCACATACTGGATATATTGCCGGAGGATGATGGTTAAAGAAAAAGACGTCTACAGAAAATGTGTTTGGTCACAGGGCAACAACCTCTGGATGGAATCAATGATCCTGAAAATGACGGCGGCCCTAAAGCCAAGTATATATGTAACCATAAAGCAGAACTGTCCTGCTCAATCCAGGTCACCTGAAGGCCCCGCTACCATCGGCCCGGTACTGATGCATCTTGGCTTATGGTTAAAGTGGCCCTGCCTAAAACTAACTTAGGCTACGCCCCAGGTTGCGGAAACGCAGCTTTTTTGTTGCAAATTTTGATGCGGTTTTTTGAGCCAAGGCCAACAATGGCTACAAAAGGAATGGGAAATATATAGGAAGTTCTTCTACTTCTCCCTTCTGCTCAATCCACTCCTGGCTTTGGCTCAAAAAAATGCAACAAAATCTGCAACAAAAAAAGCTGAGTTTCTGCAACCTGGGGCCGTAGCCTAAAACTGATCAAAATCACAGCAGTTCAGTTAGTTCTGTTTCTTGAGTATATGCTAATTTTCCAGTGCACTATATGTAACCTGCAGTGTAAAGAAGAGAGGTTTTCATCCTGGATATATAGATAGATAGATAGATAGATAGATAGATAGATAGATAGATAGATAGATATGAGATAGATAGATAGATATGAGATAGATAGCAGATAGATATGAGATAGATAGATATGAGATAGATAGATAGATAGATAGATAGATAGATATGAGATAGATAGATAGATAGATAGATATGAGATAGATAGATAGATAGATAGATGAGATAGATAGATATGAGATAGATAGAAGACAGATAGATAGATAGATAGATAGATATGAGATAGATAGATATGAGATAGATAGATAGATAGTATGAGATAGATAGATAGATAGATATGAGATAGATAGATAGATAGATATGAGATAGATAGATAGATATGAGATATATAGATATGAGATAGATAGATAGACAGATAGATAGATAGATAGATATGAGATAGATAGATATGAGATAGATAGATAGATATATAGATAGAATGAGATAGATAGATAGATAGATAGATAGATATGAGATAGATAGATAGATAGATATGAGATAGATAGATAGATAGATAGATAGATAGATAGGAGATAGATAGATAGATAGATAGATATGATGATAGATAGATTGAGATAGACAGATAGATAGAGATAGATAGATAGATAGATAGATAGATAGATATGAGATAGATAGATATGAGATAGCTAGATAGATAGATATGAGATAGATAGATAGATAGATAGATAGATAGATAGATATGAGATAGATAGATATGAGATAGATATGAGATAGATAGATATGAGATAGATAGATATGAGATAGATAGATATGAGATAGATAGAGAGATAGATAGATATGAGATAGATAGATATGGATAGATAGATAGATAGATATGAGATAGATAGATAGATAGATGAGATAGATAGATTGAGATAGATATGAGATAGATAGATTGAGATAGATATGAGAAGATATGAGATAGATAGATATGAGATAGATGAGATAGATAGATAGATATGAGATAGATAGATAGATAGATAGATAGATAGATGAGATAGAAATAGATAGATAATAGATAGATAGATAGATATGAGATAGATGAGATAGATAGATAGATAGATATGAGATAGATAGATAGATAGATAGATAGATAGATAGATATGAGATAGATAGATATGAGATAGATATGAGATAGATAGATATGAGATAGATAGATAGATAGATAGATAGATAGATAGATAGATAGATAGATAGATAGATAGATAGATAGATAGAGATAGATAGATAGATAGATAGATAGATAGGAGATAGATAGATGAGATAGATAGATAGATAGATAGATATGGAGATAGATAGATAGATAGATAGATAGATATGAGATAGATAGATAGATAGATAGATAGATAGATAGATGAGATAGAGATAGATAGATAGATAGATATGAGATAGATAGATAGATATGAGATAGATATGAGATAGATAGATAGATAGATAGATAGATAGATGGATAGATAGATAGATATGAGATAGATAGATAGATAGATAGATATAGATAGATAGATAGATAGATAGATATGAGATAGATAGATAGATAGATAGATAGATAGATAGATAGATAGATAGATAGATAGATGAGATAGATATGAGATAGATAGATAGATAGATAGATAGATAGATAGATATATAGTAGATAGATATGAGATAGATAGATAGGAGATAGATAGATAGATAGATAGATAGATATGTAGATAGATAGATAAGAGATAGATAGAGATAGATAGATAGATATGAGATAGATATGAGATAGATAGATAGATATAGATAGATAGATAGATATGAGATAGATAGATATGAGATAGATAGATAGATAGATAGATAGATAGATAGATAGATAGATAGATATGAGATAGATAGATAGATAGATAGATAGATAGATAGATAGATATGAGATAGATAATATGATGAGATAGATAGATAGATATGTGAAGATAGATAGATATGAGATAGATAGATAGATAGATAGATAGATGATAGATAGATAGATAGATTGAGATAGATAAATAAATAGATAAACAGATGTACAGATATGAGATGGATAAATATGAGATGCTGAGATGTGTAGATGGATAGATAGACATGGGAAAGAAAGAAATCTGAAAGAAGTGAATGTCTGTAAGCCATGTGATATACTATTATATTGTGTCCACCTCAGGCTGCGGTCACATTAGTGTTGTGTGACTGTTTGGGGATTCCTTCCCCCATTCCGGGTTTGGGTGATAACCCAGCAGATCTCATTATAGTGAACCCTCCCCATAGACCGAATATAGACAGGACCCATGATAATTGTATACCACCTTTTAGTTGGCTTACTGTGAGCCAGAAGTTTATGACACCATTTAGGTGCATTTAAGTCACACCCCTTTCTCTGAGAAGCCACGCCTACATGTCTAACCTGCAGTAAAACATTTTCGTTCAAATTAGATGCTCCAAGACGCGGCTCCTTTACACAGAGTCTGGTGGTAACCTCAGTGGTGAATCTGGGGCAATGTTTGTATCATCATGATTATGTATCTGATTGCTAGCTCTTAGGGCTAGAATATATGTGTGTCTGTGTATATATATATGTATATATATATATATATGGTTACAGTGAGTGCACAGGACAGAGAGCCTGGAGGAAGCGACTATAGAGAGAGTTTTATGTGGCTGCTGTATGCTGGAGCCAGCTGGACTGCCATCCTCAGGAAATGCCCGGGGTCTGGCGCACCGCCGCCTCATTACAACAAACAATAACATGTTGCCGATGACAGGGACGGGCCCTCCGCCAAGTGAATAAGTCATTGTATACCTTAAAAAACTGTCACAAATTGTGAGCAGGAAACGTCTGAAGCAATTTGTGCTAATTCCTGCTCAGCTGCCCTTTCATTTTCACATTGATCCTAAAACATATGTCCAGGAAACCGACAGGAAACCCGCACCACAAATATGTATTCATGTGTCCAGGGCAATTATCAGCCCAACTGTCATTAATACATGCAGACACCTGCGCCGTGGGGGAGGGGGCCCTACTTAACCCTTAAAGAACTGCGCATAGCCTTCATATCTGTCCAGGCTTAAAGGGGTACTAAAGTTCTGGAATATATATATACAATGGTGGTCTCATCTGTCCTGAGTCGTAATGACCACCTCTCCATGCATGGATACATCAGTGCTCTCCAGCTATAAAGAAACTATAACTCCCATCATGTCCTGGCCATACATTTGCATTCCCTAACACTCTAGCTCAGGTAATGGTGTGATGTTATTTATTATAATTATATATACAGAAGTTGTAATATCCCATTGTTTCTTGTATCTTTTAGGTCCTTGTCTCATTGAGTATTGGAAGCACGACCCTTGGTTGGGAGCCATCAGCTGTCCCCTCTGCAGACAAAAGGTATCAGAATCTATAGCCAACCCATATACTGAATGATAGTAATATACATAGTAATATACAGTGAAGCTCCTGTAACCTGTTATTTAGTAATCCAATCTATTAGAGGCTCTACTCTTTGTAAAGGTGCACCATAGACTAGAAATATACTCAGAGTTATCTCCTGTATTAGGGCTGTACTCAGTGCCTGCTCTAACAGGACATCACTGCCCTCCTTCTATAGGTGCACATACCCCTGTATTAGGGCTGTACTCATCACCTACTCTAACAGGACATCACTGCCCTCCTTCTATAGGTGCACATACCCCTGTATTAGGGCTGTACTCAGCGCCTAGTGTAACAGGACATCACTGCCCTCCTTCTATAGGTGCACATACCCCTGTATTAGGGCTGTACTCATCACCTACTCTAACAGGACATCACTGCCCTCCTTCTATAGGTGCACATACCTCTGTATTAGGGCTGTACTCATCACCTACTCTAACAGGACATCACTGCCCTCCTTCTATAGGTGCACATACCCCTGTATTAGGGCTGTACTCAGCGCCTAGTGTAACAGGACATCACTGCCCACCTTCTATAGGTGCACATACCTCTGTATAAGGGCTGTACTCATCACCTGCTCTAACAGGACATCACTGCCCTCCTTCTATAGGTGCACATACCCCTGTATTAGGGCTGTACTCAGCGCCTAGTGTAACAGGACATCACTGCCCTCCTTCTATAGGTGCACATACCCCTGTATTAGGGCTGTACTCATCACCTACTCTAACAGGACATCACTGCCCTCCTTCTATAGGTGCACATACCTCTGTATTAGGGCTGTACTCATCACCTACTCTAACAGGACATCACTGCCCTCCTTCTATAGGTGCACATACCCCTGTATTAGGGCTGTACTCATCACCTACTCTAACAGGACATCACTGCCCTCCTTCTATAGGTGCACATACCTCTGTATTAGGGCTGCTCCAGGACATCACGCCCCCCCAAAGAACACACCCCCCAACTCATCACCTGCTCTAACAGGACATCACTGCCCTCCTTCTATAGGTGCACATACCCCTGTATTAGGGCTGTACTCAGCGCCTAGTGTAACAGGACATCACTGCCCTCCTTCTATAGGTGCACATACCCCTGTATTAGGGCTGTACTCATCACCTGCTCTAACAGGACATCACTGCCCTCCTTCTATAGGTGCACATACCCCTGTATTAGGGCTGTACTCATCACCTGCTCTAACAGGACATCACTGCCCTCCTTCTATAGGTGCACATACCTCTGTATTAGGGCTGTACTCATCACCTACTCTAACAGGACATCACTGCCCTCCTTCTATAGGTGCACATACCCCTGTATTAGGGCTGTACTCAGCGCCTGCTCTAACAGGACATCACTGCCCACCTTCTATAGGTGCACATACCTCTGTATTAGGGCTGTACTCATCACCTGCTCTAACAGGACATCACTGCCCTCCTTCTATAGGTGCACATACCCCTGTATAGGGCTGTACTCCCCCCTGCTCTAACAGGACATCACTGCCCTCCTTCTATGGGTGCACATACCCCTGTATTAGGGCTGTACTCATCACCTGCTCTAACAGGACATCACTGCCCTCCTTCTATAGGTGCACATACCCCTGTATAAGGGCTGTACTCATCACCTGCTCTAACAGGACATCACTGCCCTCCTTCTATAGGTGCACATACCTCTGTATTAGGGCTGTACTCATCACCTGCTCTAACAGGACATCACTGCCCTCCTTCTATAGGTGCACATACCCCTGTATTAGGGCTGTACTCAGCGCCTACTGTAACAGGACATCACTGCCCTCCTTCTATAGGTGCACATACCCCCGTATTAGGGCTGTACTCATCACCTGCTCTAACAGGACATCACTGCCCTCCTTCTATAGGTGCACATACCTCTGTATTAGGGCTGTACTCATCACCTGCTCTAACAGGACATCACTGCCCTCCTTCTATAGGTGCACATACCCCTGTATTAGGGCTGTACTCATCACCTGCTCTAACAGGACATCACTGCCCTCCTTCTATAGGTGCACATACCCCTGTATTGGCTGTACTCAGCGCCTAGTGCAGGACATCACCCCCCCCCTTGGCCCACCCCCCTTGGCTGTACTCAGCACCTGCTCTAACAGGACATCACTGCCCTCCTTCTATAGGTGCACATACCCCTGTATTAGGGCTGTACTCATCACCTGCTCTAACAGGACATCACTGCCCTCCTTCTATAGGTGCACATACCTCTGTATTAGGGCTGTACTCATCACCTGCTCTAACAGGACATCACTGCCCTCCTTCTATAGGTGCACATACCCCTGTATTAGGGCTGTACTCATCACCTGCTCTAACAGGACATCACTGCCCTCCTTCTATAGGTGCACATACCCCTGTATTAGGGCTGTACTCAGCACCTGCTCTAACAGGACATCACTGCCCTCCTTCTATAGGTGCACATACCTCTGTATTAGGGCTGTTCTCATCACCTGCTCTAACAGGACATCACTGCCCTCCTTCTATAGGTGCACATACCCCTGTATTAGGGCTGTTCTCATCACCTGCTCTAACAGGACATCACTGCCCTCCTTCTATAGGTACACATGCTGTATGATGATTTATGTGAAGTTCAGCAACACGACAAGACAAGCAGAACCATAGTACAAGACATCAGACGATACAACAATCGCTTCTCCGGGAAACCTCGACCTGTGAGTATTTGATGTCTACCTATCTTTTTATGTCAATTGATTTAAAACTGACTTTATGTTGCTACTCTATACTGTATATGTGTGTAAAGGGGAGCGATGACACAAAGCTGTGACCCCTACAGAGGACCTGTATGTGTCAGAGGCTCTTCTGGGCCCCAGGTATAGGGCTTGGGTGGTTTGGTGACTATTACTATTCTTACTGAAACTGACCTTTAAATCCGTGCAAGAAAAGCACCTGCTATATAGCAGGAAATGTCTCACTGCACAATATGCAAATTCTGAAGAGCGGCCATAGAGACTGAAATATCAGATCTCCTGGACCTGCAGAGTGATGTGCAATATGAGTTCACGCGGTGGATTATGTGGCGACATCTCCCTGTCACTTCCGAGGGAGGTTTGGGCAGAATCCGCCTGTAGATGGGACAGGACGCTTCTTTTTTCCCAGTAGCTGATTGTTACAAGCAGCAGAAAAACTAGTGTCTGTCTCTCATTGAAAGGAATAGGAGGTGGATTTTTTGCAGTGGATTCTGCCACAAAAAGTCTGCCACGTGAACTTATCTTAACACTGCTGTATACAATATAATAACACTGTATGTCATGTAACAATACAGACTACAATGTAACGCTTGTATACAATATAATACTGTATGTAATGTAACAATACAGACTACAATGTAACGCTTGTATACAATATAATAACACTGTATGTAATGTAACAATACAGACTACAATGTAACGCTTGTATACAATATAATACTGTATGTAATGTAACAATACAGACTACAATGTAACGCTTGTATACAATATAATAACACTGTATGTAATGTAACAATACAGACTACAATGTAACGCTTGTATACAATATAATACTGTATGTCATGTAACAATACAGACTACAATGTAACGCTTGTATACAATATAATACAGAGACACCAACAAATAACTGTATGTAATGTAACAATACAGACTACAATGTAACGCTTGTATACAATATAATACTGTATGTAATGTAACAATACAGACTACAATGTAACGCTTGTATACAATATAATACTGTATGTTGTCACAGACTCTTAACGCTTGTATACAATATAATAACACTGTATGTAATGTAACAATACAGACTACAATGTAACGCTTGTATACAATATAATAACACTGTATGTAATGTAACAATACAGACTACAATGTAACGCTTGTATACAATATAATACTGTATGTAATGTAACAATACAGACTACAATGTAACGCTTGTATACAATATAATACTGTATGTAATGTAACAATACAGACTACAATGTAACGCTTGTATACAATATAATACTGTATGTAATGTAACAATACAGACTACAATGTAACGCTTGTATACAATATAATACTGTATGTAATGTAACAATACAGACTACAATGTAACGCTTGTATACAATATAATAACACTGTATGTCATGTAACAATACAGACTACAATGTAACGCTTGTATACAATATAATAACACTGTATGTCATGTAACAATACAGACTACAATGTAACGCTTGTATACAATATAATACTGTATGTAATGTAACAATACAGACTACAATGTAACGCTTGTATACAATATAATAACACTGTATGTCATGTAACAATACAGACTACAATGTAACGCTTGTATACAATATAATAACACTGTATGTCATGTAACAATACAGACTACAATGTAACGCTTGTATACAATATAATAACACTGTCATGTAACAATACAGACTACAATGTAACGCTTGTATACAATATAATACTGTATGTCATGTAACAATACAGACTACAATGTAACGCTTGTATACAATATAATAACACTGTATGTCATGTAACAATACAGACTACAATGTAACGCTTGTATACAATATAATACTGTATGTAATGTAACAATACAGACTACAATGTAACGCTTGTATACAATATAATAACACTGTATGTCATGTAACAATACAGACTACAATGTAACACTATATATAATTACATTGCAGTATACAACATAACTGGGTATACAGTGTGACACTTCTACCTCTAGTCCCCTCTATATCCAGTATATAAGTTTCCCCCTATATACTAGATTGTACTTGCCATACTGTCCTGCTATATGTGGCACATATAACTGCTGGCACAATGGCACAGTTTTTCCTACCACATGGGCTCTGTCCTCCATAGTCTGGGGCGTACTTAGACTTTCACATAGTGACCTAAGTATAGGTTATTTCATCTTTCTCTCCCTTTGTTTGCAGCTCTCTGACTACCTGTACGACCTGCCGTCACTTTTACACCTGGCCCTGCGGAGGATCTTCACTATGGGTGGACTTGTGTGGATCTTCTGTCTCAGGATAGTCGTATGCTCATTTGGGGCCATCATGTGTTTGTCGTCGCCCTTTGCCGTCATCCCCGACCCTCTGTGCGGTATCCTCAGCACCATCGACGACCTCTTTGTGATCTTTCTTCTGCTAATCTTCATGATCAACATCTTACAACAGTTCCGGTCAGAAGGGATGACCATGGTCCACTCGGCCACACAGAGCATCTTGTCGGAGTCTTGACCTGTCCATAGACTCAGATAAGATTGGACTCTATGTAGATGTTACATAACCTTCCAAGACAAGTGCTACAATTAAACCAAAACCTGGAGAACCCTTGTCTATACATAAGCGGACATAAGCTGCCCTCACCGCAGCACCCGGGGATCACCGGATATCAGGCCATTTCTATATACAATACGTAGAATTTAACGCTGCATTTCACATCTATTTTATTTCCCTGTTATCAGCCATGAGAGACTGTAGGGGATGTCAGTGGGATCCCTACCAATGGCAGGATCTGCTGCTCTTTTATAGAATGCTGCTGTAGTTTTAGGTGGACTGCCCCTTTAAATGACAACTTATTGATTTATATGTGACATTTTGTGTTAATTGTATTTGTAACATAACAATGGGGATCCTGTAAATATGGCGTCCGCCCCCCCCCCCATCGTACTTGAATGTATACAGTATAGCTGTGTATTTGTAACAGTATTTATTTTCCATTAGCTACATATTGTACCTAATAATTATTTTTTTTTGCAATAAAATGTTGCACATTTTTATTTTGTCATCTGTGCTCTGTATATGGAAAACACTACCAGGATCTCCTACCATTACATGTATACAGCTCTGATGCAGGCCGATGTGTCTCCATGGTTACAGACTACAAACAAAGCAGAGGAGAAAGAGGGAGAGCAGAAATACCTAACCTGCAGGATCTGACTACATCGGGCTACTCTGTAGTCTGTAGCCAAGGAAACACACACAATAACGTACAAAAGTTTTAGGCAGGTGTGGATATACAGTAATGCTGCAAAGTAAGAATGCTTCCAGAAATAGAAGGGTTAATGGTTTATTTTTGTCAATTACCAAAATAAAGTGAATGAAGAAAAGAGAAATGTAAATCCCATCAATATCTGGTGTGACCTTTGCCCTTTGGAGGAGGAGTCCTGGAAGTGATGGTCCGGCCCCCACAGATATAGCCCTGATGTCATCATCATCCAGTCTGTCTGGGATGACATGAATTTGCCGGGCATTGGGGTAGATGATGTCATCATCCTCCTTCTACACTGGTCTCAATAATATGAGGGTGTATTATACACTGGTCTATATAATATGAGGGTGTATTATACACTGGTCTCTCCAGTTTGCTTATCGGCCGGGCATTGGGGTAGATGATGCCATCATCCATCTTCTGCACAGAGCTCTGTCTCACCTGGAGAAACCAGGGAACACGGTGAGAATAATGTTCTTTGACTTCTCCAGTGCTTTTAACACCATACAGCCCAGGTTACTGAGGGACAAGCTGGGCCTTGCTGGAGTGGACCACCACCTCTCCAACTGGATCCTAGACTACCTCACAAATCGACCTCAATACGTGAGAGCCCGAGACTGTGTGTCAGGTACCGTGATCTGTAATACGGGGGCACCTCAGGGTACGGTTCTCGCCCCTTTCCTCTTCACACTGTACACTGCTGATTTTAGGTGTAACTCATCCAGCTGCTACCTACAGAAGTATTCTGACGACTCTGCAATAGTAGGTCTCATCACAGACGATGATGACAGGGAGTACAGAGAACTGAACCGGGATTTTGTGGACTGGTGCCACCGGAACCACCTGAAGATTAACACGGGGAAGACCAAGGAGATGGTGGTGGACTTCCGCAAAGGCAGATGCCCTCCTAAACCAGTGGACATCCTGGGGACGGGCATCGAGATTGTGAACACCTATAAGTACCTGGGTCTGCTCCTTAATAATAAGGTGGACTGGGCAGATCATATGGAGGTCCTGTACAGGAAGGGCCACAGCAGGCTCTACCTGCTTAGGAAGCTGAGAGCCTTTGGAATCCGGGGGGCACGTCTTAGGACTTTCTTCAACTCGGTAGTGGCATCAGCCATCTTCTTTGGAGTGGCCTGCTGGAGGAGCAGTATATCAGCCAGGGATAGAAATAAACGTGACAAGCTGATTAGAAGGGCCAGCTCTGTCCTGGGGAGCCCACTGGACCCAGTGCAGGTGGTGGGTGACAGAAGGATACTGTCCGTGGTGAGCTCCATGCGGGAGAATAACTCCCATCCCATGCATGAGACTGTGATCGTGCTGGGCAGTACTGTCAGTGACCGACTGCTCCACCCTAGGTGTGAGAAGGAGCGCTATCGGAAGTCTTTCCTCCCCACCGCGGTCAGGCTGTACAACCACCGACCTAAGCGGAGATCATTACACACAGAGAACTGAAATATCCTCCTGTTGTGATATCCCCCCCTCCCCCTCTGCTACTTCTTTACCTAGACCTTTCCATCTGTCTGTCTACTATCAATGGAATGCCTCTATGTTGGAACATTTTGTATATACAGTACTGTATGTGTATTTGTATTGTTTGTCTTTGCTAATGTAACACACTGAATTTCCCCATGGTGGGACTATTAAAGGATTATTATTATTTTCCACACCTGCCTAAAACTTTTGCACAGTACCGTAGGTCAGTAAGAATTGTAGAAAAAAACAGTGGGAGATTTTTAACCAAGACAATTTGCAAAGTTGCATCATTTAGATGTATTAGAGTAATAAAACGGTTGCGAAGGTCACGTCTCCTATAAAGTAGGTGAAAAGGGACGACTGTGATTTATTGTCATGTCTGTTCATTAACTATTTATTTGCATTGTAACAGCTTAGCTAAGACATTGTGATATTGACATCTGTACTGTAGGACTGGGTGGACAGGCCGGGGTGACTGGGTGGACAGGGCTCATAGGACTGACAGAGCGGAGTGTGCGTATGGGTATCTTCACTGTTGTTGTCAGGGTCTAATCCTATCTCGTCTCCAGTAGAGATGGGCGAACCTCTGAGGAATTTAGTTTTGGGTCAAATAAGTTCTTCACAACCTGGAAGTAGATTTATTATTCTGTGATATCTCTTCAGAGCTCAGAGCACAATAGGAGGCCCAGGGGAGGTGTAAAAAATAACAGACAGGTAAAGTCACCTTCTCTCACCTCCTCTGGGCATCCTACACAAATGTCATGACGTCAATGTGTCCCATGTGACCGCTGAGGACCAATCACTGCCCTGAGAGGTGACACTGGGGCCCATGACGTCACCCAGAAGGCTGGAAGATGGGGTTACAGACATCACAAGGATGCCCAGAGGAGGTGGCGGACGGCGAGTATGATGACCCCAGAGTGGAATAATTTCACATCTGGCTCCAGGTGACCAAGCCCCAAAGTTTGGGGTTTGTGTCAAAGCCAAAACGTTTGGAAAATTTGTGTTGAATCTGGATTAATCTGAACCTGTTTGTTCATCTCCAGTCTCCAGAAATACAACAGTCCTGTCATTCATCCAGTCTATCCCCCCCACCCCAATGTGCTGATGCCAAGACCCGTCTGATAATATACACAGCATAGCAGAAAGCAGAGGGCTAATGCTAGAATAGAGTGCATGGCGTGGATCCAGTAGGTGGCGCTGCCTCGGCTGTGACTGTTAGTGCTGGGTACCACCCCATGTCCACGTCAAACTGTGCGGGTTAGGGTTGCATTTAGGAGAGGTATATTTAGCTACTTGGACTAACAAATGCCAAGTCGGAGGGAGTGTTATCTGTGATGGGCTGGCAGAGCCCACCAGACCGCACAGCAGCTGAGGCAGCGCCACCTACTGGATCCTACTTCTAACCACTCCATTCTAGCATCAACCCAGAGAAGAGTGATGTATACCCTTTTTAGTTTGTCCCTAGTGGCCAGTGTGGGAACTGTAATATTTTATAATATTTTATGATTTATATTCACAGGGGCCCCTGAGACTCCACACATTGATCCCATCCTCCTGCCTAGGCCACTGTAAACAAGTAGACATGCGCCCCTAGTTCTCGGAATCAGTGGTCGGTCTGCACTTGTGACATGTTCTCTGCTGCTTCTTATCCCCCAGTTGTACTTCTTGACTTCTTTACCCCTTGACCTCCTCGTGGGATCCTGCTCAGCGGCTGGAAATCCTGTCCACATTCTCACCCAGCACAAAGGGAAGAGACACCTGCTGTTTGTTGAGCTGGGCTGATGACAGCCACATATGACAGGGGGCATGAAGAGTGCACGGGCCGGGAGAACTTCCAGCTCCTTTCCTCTTCCTTCCCGATATGTGAAACAAAAGCCTGGGCGAGTATGAAATACACGCAGACCCCATAACAGCTGGCACTAGTGCAAGGCACAAAATGGTGATATCACGATGGTCAGAAGGGAGAGGACTGAACCAGACGGACATCTATGAATTTATAGGGTCAAGTCCAAAATGCCTCCCAAACCAATAATTGTGCAGTGTAGAGGACTTAGGAGTAGGAGCAGGAACTTACCGGTGTGGCCGCAAAGCGATGACGCAATGCAGGGATAATCATCTTTTTACGGATATGTAAATCAGCTGCAAGTGCACTGGGGGCGGAGTCTTATTTGCTAGATTGGCCTGATGACTGGTCTTATCATGCAGAGTTACGCGGCACATTTCTCTGTCCTTGTGTAACTGTCAGACTGTTGTGCCATTCATGAACCAGGAAGCTCAGTATGAACTTTATTCTGCAATTTTCTAATAGATTTTCTATCAATTCCAAGATCTTTGCTTGCTGCAAGTGAATGAACATTTGCCTACGTTTAGACCCTGGAAAACGTCCTGCTCACACAGATGAGGTTTTGTTACAGTTTATCCATCTAGGATAACATAAGATGGAATGAGCAGCAATCTCCTCCCTGTCCTGATCTGCAGACTGATGGCTCTTACCTACACTGATACATTGTACCATTCCTGCTCCTCTATGCCAGGCCATCGGGGTAATAAGAAGGCAAGTTACGCTAGGTTCACATCTGGGGAACCTGAACGTCGGAGAGCCAGACTGCCAAATTAGCGGTTACATGCAGACACCGGCGCACCCCATTGACTATAATGGGGTCTGACGGGTGTCCGCCATTTTCATACTGAAAGCATTTTTGGCAGTTTCTGTGGTGGAGTCTCCAATGGAGACCCCGGCGCAGATCTGAACACACCCTTACATGCGAGTATTTGTAGCTATAGACAAATGCAATCCTAATGATCACATAGTAATACAGTGTAAGAAATCCTCAGCTGTGTGAGCAGGACTAGGTCAGCTTTATATGTATGAGTTTACGGGTGATACCATCTCGAGCACCGCACAGCACTACTACCCCCATCCTCATACTGCTGCCGAGTGAAATCCATCCTACAGATGACAGGCACAGAAGGCTCTAACCACTGGTGACAGCTTCCTGGCTGGCCGCTGTTCACATGCGATGTCAGCATATGGAAGCTATAGGTTCTCTGTAGGGTCACATTCATTCTGTATCAGAGGATTTCTTCTAGAAGACACGCTGATGTCTGATACGTAGCAGGTGGCATCTCTGCAGCCTAAGGCTGGATTCATACAGTGCAGTTATGTGCGTGCAGTTTTGATGCTGTTTTTAGTCCAGTGTCTTAATATTACAGAAGAAACAAGTTACATATGTTTTACCTGTAAAATGAAGAAACTGCACCAGAAACAGCATTAAGACTGCACGCACATAACTGCACTGTATGAATGCACCCTAAGTTTTCTTCAAGATGTAACTTTACTAACATAAGAGGATATCTTCATCTCCAGCAGATACATGAAATCTTTCCCTTCATGCAACCTACTAAGAGGTTAATCCAGCGTCTGGCCGCCATCTTGATTGTAGAAGTCAATGTGCACAAGCAATAGGTCTGGTAACTACATGTCCCAGCAATGTCCTCCTGGGAGGGCCCTCAGGGAGATTTGTGAATTACGTGGCAATAGTCGGAGTGGCCTTTATGGAATATACTTAGACCCCATATAATAATATTAGAGCCCAGATTGTTAATGGTTAAATAAAAACACAGACAATTGCACCATTTCTATCCTGTCATTCAGTGATCACCCTCTCCCGGAGCAGGAAATCCCAGCAGGATTCACTTCTAGATGTCGCCTAATCCTACTAGGGTGAAGTAACGCCAATTCCTAAAATCTGAAGACTCCAGAGCCATCGCTTCAAAGGAATGCCGCGTTATAATGGACAATGGGAGGAGATTAGAAATAATTTTATACAGTGAACAATGCCAGCCTGATCCCAGTGTAGCACTTTATGGCATTGCTGTGATTAACCCCTTGTTACAGAGTCCTTGTGTTGCTTTCACAGTGTATGGGATATGATGACGTCCATTACTGCGGGGACTGACATCTTGTCTCATTGCTCTGAGCGGTCATCTTGCGGTTTACATCCATCCATTATGGCCTGATATTCCCGCTGGTGCTCGAAGAGTTTCAGAAATACCTGATATTTCTTCTCGTAAAATCTGCTCAACAGAAAACATGAAACGTGGACAAAGATCAGACTTACTGGCCAGGAACTGGAGATCTATAAGTTAGTATAATATAATATAATATAATATAATCATATATTAGTGCAATGTGTCTACAAGGAGGCTTCACTTTGTACATCATGTTTGCTCCTGCCAGACATATAGACCAGACATATAGACCAGATTTATAGACCAGACATATAGGCCAGACATATAGACCAGACATATAGACCAGACTTATAGACCAGACATATAGACCAGACTTATAGACCAGACATATAGACCAGACATATAGACCAGACTTATAGACCAGACATATAGACCAGACTTATAGACCAGACATATAGACCAGACTTATAGACCAGACATATAGACCAGACATATAGACCAGACTTATAGACCAGACATATAGGCCAGACATATAGACCAGACATATAGACCAGACTTATAGACCAGACATATAGACCAGACATATAGGCCAGACATATAGGCCAGACATATAGACCAGACATATAGACCAGACTTACAGACCAGACATAGGTCCAGACATATAGACCAGACTTACAGACCAGACATATAGACCAGACATATAGACCAGACTTATAGACCAGACATAGGCCAGACATATAGACCAGACTTACAGACCAGACATATAGACCAGACATATAGACCAGACTTATAGACCAGACATATAGACCAGACTTATAGACCAGACATATAGACCAGACTTATAGACCAGACATATAGGCCAGACATATAGGCCAGACATATAGACCAGACATATAGACCAGACTTATAGACCAGACTTATAGGCCAGACTTATAGACCAGACATATAGACCAGACATAGGTCCAGACATATAGACCAGACTTATAGACCAGACATATAGCCCAGACTTATAGACCAGACATATAGACCAGACTTACAGACCAGACAAATAGACCAGACATATAAACCAGACTTATAGACCAGACATATAGACCAGACTTATAGACCAGACATATAGGCCAGACTTATAGACCAGACTTACAGACCAGACATATAGACCAGACATATAGACCAGACTTATAGACCAGACACATAGGCCAGACTTATAGACCAAACTTATAGACCAGACTTATAGGCCAGACATATAGACCAGACATAGACCAGACTTATAGACCAGACATAGGCCAGACTTATAGACCAGACATATAGACCAGACTTATAGACCAGACTTATAGACCAGACATATAGACCAGACATAGGCCAGACATATAGACCAGACTTATAGACCAGACATAGGCCAGACATATAGACCAGACTTATAGACCAGACTTATAGACCAGACATATAGACCAGACATAGGCCAGACATATAGACCAGACATATAGATCAGACTTATAGACCAGACATATAGACCAGACATATAGACCAGACATATAGACCAGACTTATAGACCAGACATATAGACCATACATATAGACCAGACTTATAGACCAGACATATAGGCCAGCCATATAGGCCAGACATATAGACCAGACTTATAGACCAGACATATAGACCAGACATATAGACCAGACATATAGGCCAGACATATAGGCCAGACATATAGACCAGACATATAGACCAGACTTACAGACCAGACATAGGTCCAGACATATAGACCAGACTTACAGACCAGACATATAGACCAGACATATAGACCAGACATATAGACCAGACTTATAGACCAGACATATAGACCAGACTTATAGACCAGACATATAGGCCAGACATATAGGCCAGACATATAGGCCAGACATATAGGCCAGACATATAGGCCAGATATATAGACCAGACTTACAGACCAGACATATAGACCAGACATATAGACCAGACATATAGACCAGACTTATAGACCAGACATATAGGCCAGACATATAGGCCAGATATATAGACCAGACATATAGACCAGACTTATAGACCAGACTTATAGACCAGACTTATAGACCAGACATAGGTCCAGACATATAGACCAGACTTATAGACCAGACATATAGCCCAGACTTATAGACCAGACATATAGACCAGACATATAGACCAGACTTATAGACCAGACACATAGGCCAGACTTATAGACCAAACTTATAGACCAGACTTATAGACCAGACATAGGCCAGACATATAGACCAGACTTATAGACCAGACATAGGCCAGACATATAGACCAGACTTATAGACCAGACTTATAGACCAGACATATAGACCAGACATATAGACCAGACTTATAGACCAGACATATAGACCAGACTTATAGACCAGACATATAGACCAGACTTATAGACCAGACATATAGACCAGACATATAGACCAGACTTATAGACCAGACATATAGGCCAGACATATAGACCAGACATATAGACCAGACTTATAGACCAGACATATAGACCAGACATATAGGCCAGACATATAGGCCAGACATATAGGCCAGACATATAGACCAGACATATAGACCAGACTTACAGACCAGACATAGGTCCAGACATATAGACCAGACTTACAGACCAGACATATAGACCAGACATATAGACCAGACTTATAGACCAGACATAGGCCAGACATATAGACCAGACTTACAGACCAGACATATAGACCAGACATATAGACCAGACTTATAGACCAGACATATAGACCAGACTTATAGACCAGACATATAGACCAGACTTATAGACCAGACATATAGGCCAGACATATAGGCCAGACATATAGACCAGACATATAGACCAGACTTATAGACCAGACTTATAGGCCAGACTTATAGACCAGACATATAGACCAGACATAGGTCCAGACATATAGACCAGACTTATAGACCAGACATATAGCCCAGACTTATAGACCAGACATATAGACCAGACTTACAGACCAGACAAATAGACCAGACATATAAACCAGACTTATAGACCAGACATATAGACCAGACTTATAGACCAGACATATAGGCCAGACTTATAGACCAGACTTACAGACCAGACATATAGACCAGACATATAGACCAGACTTATAGACCAGACACATAGGCCAGACTTATAGACCAAACTTATAGACCAGACTTATAGGCCAGACATATAGACCAGACATAGACCAGACTTATAGACCAGACATAGGCCAGACTTATAGACCAGACATATAGACCAGACTTATAGACCAGACTTATAGACCAGACATATAGACCAGACATAGGCCAGACATATAGACCAGACTTATAGACCAGACATAGGCCAGACATATAGACCAGACTTATAGACCAGACTTATAGACCAGACATATAGACCAGACATAGGCCAGACATATAGACCAGACATATAGATCAGACTTATAGACCAGACATATAGACCAGACATATAGACCAGACATATAGACCAGACTTATAGACCAGACATATAGACCATACATATAGACCAGACTTATAGACCAGACATATAGGCCAGCCATATAGGCCAGACATATAGACCAGACTTATAGACCAGACATATAGACCAGACATATAGACCAGACATATAGGCCAGACATATAGGCCAGACATATAGACCAGACATATAGACCAGACTTACAGACCAGACATAGGTCCAGACATATAGACCAGACTTACAGACCAGACATATAGACCAGACATATAGACCAGACATATAGACCAGACTTATAGACCAGACATATAGACCAGACTTATAGACCAGACATATAGGCCAGACATATAGGCCAGACATATAGGCCAGACATATAGGCCAGACATATAGGCCAGATATATAGACCAGACTTACAGACCAGACATATAGACCAGACATATAGACCAGACATATAGACCAGACTTATAGACCAGACATATAGACCAGACTTATAGACCAGACATATAGGCCAGACATATAGGCCAGATATATAGACCAGACATATAGACCAGACTTATAGACCAGACTTATAGACCAGACTTATAGACCAGACATAGGTCCAGACATATAGACCAGACTTATAGACCAGACATATAGCCCAGACTTATAGACCAGACATATAGACCAGACATATAGACCAGACTTATAGACCAGACACATAGGCCAGACTTATAGACCAAACTTATAGACCAGACTTATAGACCAGACATAGGCCAGACATATAGACCAGACTTATAGACCAGACATAGGCCAGACATATAGACCAGACTTATAGACCAGACTTATAGACCAGACATATAGACCAGACATAGGCCAGACATATAGACCAGACTTATAGGCTAGACATATAGACCAGACATATAGACCAGACATATAGACCAGACATAGGCCAGACATATAGACCAGACATATAGACCAGACTTATAGGCTAGACATATAGGCCAGACATATAGACCAGACATATAGACCAGACATAGGCCAGACATATAGACCAGACATATAGACCAGACTTATAGGCTAGACTTATAGACCAGACATATAGGCCAGACATATAGACCAGACATATAGACCAGACTTATAGGCTAGACTTATAGACCAGACATATAGACCAGACATATAGACCAGACATGTAGACCAGACTTATAGGCTAGACTTATAGACCAGACATATAGACCAGACATATAGACCAGACTTATAGGCTAGACTTATAGACCAGACATATAGACCAGACATATAGGCCAGACATATAGACCAGACATATAGACCAGACATATAGACCAGACTTATAGGCTAGACATATAGGCCAGACATATAGACCAGACATATAGACCAGACTTATAGGCTAGACTTATAGACCAGACATATAGGCCAGACATATAGACCAGACATATAGACCAGACTTATAGGCTAGACTTATAGACCAGACTTATAGACCAGACTTATAGACCAGACATATAGACCAGACATATAGACCAGACTTATAGACCAGACTTATAGACCAGACATATAGACCATACATATAGGCCAGACATATAGACCAGACTTATAGACCAGACTTACAGACCAGACTTGTTCCTATGCCGTTGGATGTGTCTACCACAACCTGCCATTATACTGAATGGTTTTGCTGTTACCCTCATTGGGGTATCTGGAGTTACAACCGAGCCCTAAACATCTCTATAGTTGCCGTATTAGTCTCATACAACTGACAGGTTGTAAAGAATCTTGATAATTCACCAATGTAAGTGAAAGGACTCTCATTGTGACCCTGAGGGTGCTGCGACTTCTACAATGGCGTAACCTGATGCTCTGGGGCCCCAGTGCCAAATTGATGATGGGCCCCTCCTTACATTGTGCCCTTTAGAATAGAGGTTTATATTTTATATGTCAGAGGGACCTTTGGAGCCCCCGCAGGGTCCAGGGCCTGGTGGTGTTTGCACACCTATAGCTATGATCGAGCACTGCTGGATTTTTTTGCAACTAATAGCCACAGTCCCAGCACCCTTGGAGTCAAAATGCAACTACATTCACGTACAATGAGGAAGGAGTCACGCGGCAACATGGCGATCTTTGGTCGCCGTGTATCATGGCCCATAGGACTAAAGAAACAAATGCTCCAGTAACAGCCTGTAAGTTCACAGTCTAGCACTAGGTGGCGAGCAGGCCTCACTAATCTCACACGCCATGGCTTTGGCCCTGAGTACTTGTGCAGCAGGGCCGAGTATTGTCTGATGAAATTAGTCCCAGTGAAGCGTTTCCAGACCAGTTATTCAGTCCTCATCACTGGTTCTGTATACTGGGCCTCGCAGGTGCTCCCGGGAGGGGATCTGTGCTATATAAAAGCCGCACTCATTACATTTATGGAAAAGTTACCTTTTGTGTTCAGGGTTTGGAAGGACGATCTTTCCAACCTTGGCCATTTTCTGCATGGCTTCCTGTCAATGGAAGGAAAATCAGGATCATGTAAACCATTCCACGTACATGTTACATGTGAAGCATCGTCTGCTATAAATCATATAAAGATGCGGGGCCGGACCTGCACATGGGAAACATAAAGAGGGCTCCAGCAACAACAATGACCCGTATTCTAATGGCGGCCGCTAGAGGAAGTTCATCCTGACCCTTCTGGTTCATGAATATAATGCGAGAACTACAAATCTGTGATGAAATCTATAACTATAGTAACGGATTCACTTCTACAATTAAAGGCTGAGGCCCCACATAGTGCAGCGAGTCCTGCAGGCGCCCCACATTGCAGAAAATAAACGTTTTGATAAACACACAATGTGTTTTCTCATAGACTTATATGGGGGGGACAACACAGCAGAAAAGCAGTTGTGGGATTGTGTTTTCCGCTACATTTTGCTGCGTTTTTTTCTATGCATTTTTCTACTTGTGGCTTTAGCCAAAGCGTACATATTTTTTCCAGATTTTCTTTGTAGAAAATGCTGCAGATTTGCGTTTCCACAACATATAAACATATAGACCCTTAGGCTGCCGCCCCACGCTACGGAAATGCATAGATTTTTCTTCTGGGGAAATGCTGCAGAAAAAAAACGCTGCATTTTTTTTTACTAAAATTCTGACTAATCCCATCCACACATTGCTGGAAAAAAAAACGCTGCGAAAAAGATGCATTTTCAGAAACGTAGCATGTCAGTTATACCTACGGAAATGCTGACGTGTTCCCTAGGGGTTTAATAAGGGAATAGAATCTGCAGAGAAACACGCAGCAGAAATGCAATGAAGAACGTTGCAGAAAAATACTAGATGCGCGTCTGCGATGTTTTTTTCTGCAGCGTTTTTCAGCTGCGTTCACAACGTGGGGCCTCACTGTAGGTTTTACCTTCTGTCTGGATTACTTCTTAATATAACTTTTCACTTAGCACCAAATCCCATGGGTAGACGTAGTCCCATATGAGATGCGTGAGCTGGACTTGTTATGAACTTTCCAGAAATTTTGGGTTGGACCTGAAGCTTTTGGGGTTCACAACCCACAAATCACTATCCCAAAGAATAGTGATCAGAGGTCCCAGGGAGGTGAGCGAACATAATTATTTATTTATTTATTATGCTTACTTATATAGCGCCATCATATTCCGCAGCGCTTTACAGACAGTGATACTCACCTCCCCTTACCCGGGTATAATAATAGCACTTACAATATGTAGCGAAGTACAAAACACAAGAACAAACCTCGTGAATATTCACATAACAAATCTTAAAAGGCTCGCCCGTCTCTAGTCTCATATTACATAAAACAGTTGGAGAAATTTGTATCACATTTAATAAGGATACACAGACGGTGAATAAAATGGAACTCTGAAAAAAAAAATCTAAATTAAATCTTTGCACCGTTTTCTGCTATTTTCAGGCTTTATTCATAATAAACAGTCACCTTTCAAAACATTTGTCAGATCTGACAAGTGATGAGAAATGTTGCAATTTTTTTTTTTTGCACAAATTTGAGACATGTCATGACTTGCAACATTTTATTAGTATAGTTTACACCAAAACTAGTCTAAATTCCTTAGGCATAGTGCACACCTGTGTCGGGATGCCATATAGTGGACACAGACAGAGCCCAATGACTATAGGGCTAAGGCCCCGCGTAGAGGGCCGCAGCGAAAAGCACTGCGGGGAAAAAAAACATGGCGGAAACACATTGCAATTTTTCCCGCAGTACTTTTCACAGAAAGACTTTCTGCTTCCATTATACCGCCGGCGTTTCTGTAGGTATAACTGACTGTGAATGTAAAACGCCACGTTTTTATCTCCGCCGTTTCCCGGGCCCCGGCTTAATGGGATCTGTCAAGCGTTGTTTATAACTGACAGCTCCGGACAAATAAGCTGTGCATACAGCAGTTTATGCGGACACTGCTAAGGAGACTGCGAAACTCTGACGCAGATGTGAACATAGCCTTAGTAAATGTGACCACAGAGTTAAATGGAATCCTATACACACAACTTAGAGGGTAAGTGTCTGATTTCGGCGATCCCACAGATCACAAGAACTGCGGTCCCGTGCCGTGTATTGCCGTATTGGTCCAGTGGGTGCGTTGCTGTTCCTTACTTTCCTTTTTACAAATTTGCCATTCAGGAGTCTGGAAAAGCTGGGTGACACGTCATGGAGGAGTTTTAACTGCAACTGTATTAGTTGTCCTTCAGCAAATATAACTAAGAATTAGCTGAATACACTATTGAACCACTTGAGGATGACTGAAGGGTTTTCTCTTCAAGGGGAATACCCATTACATGGCTAAACATGGAACATGACAGAAGTGACTCCATTGTGCCGATCCCTCATTAGACTGTTCTGACCATCTTTGTGGGTTGACAATTGGACATGACGCACGACACTTGTGAGGGCTCATTAAACATAACACGACCCTATTAACACCCACGTCCAGGTTAAATATTAAATCCTACATAGGGAGACATTGTCCGGGGGATGAATGGTGAGGCCGGCACCGCACAAAGCCTCCATTCTTTATCAGGGTCCTTACATTTTTGGACAGATCCTTTATTTCTTATTTTTTTGTTGCACAAAGCGTTTCTATAAATAAACAAGGGGCGTGTAGACTTCTAAGCAAGTGGAAGGGTCAGCGCAGAACAAGAAGCAGCCGATGTCCAGAGAGGAGCATAAAGGGGCTTATTCAGCACTTCAGGACACTCTCGCAATAGCGCGGTTTAATGTGAGGAGAGTAAACAAGGACGGTTCAGCGACTTCTGAGGCCCAAGAATGTGCAAAACAATTCACCCAATATTACTTCTGGTGATTCATCTGTAAACAGCATCACATGGAGAGAAGACATCAAGAGGGGATGTCATGTTCCCACATCGTAATTTGGGGGAGTTTATAGAATTGTTTACTGGTTGTAATAAACTTAAAGGGCAAGTACACTGAATACTGAGAATAACAGCAACAGTGAAATGTACTATAATACTATCCCTACATACAGAAATATAACTACTATAATACTGTCCCCTATGTACAAATAATATAACTACTATAATACTACCTCCTATGTACAAGAATATAACTACTATAATACTACTCCTATGTACAAGAATATAACTACTATAATACTACCTCCTATGTACAAGAATATAACTACTATAATACTACTCCTATGTACAAGAATATAACTACTATAATACTACCTCCTATGTACAAGAATATAACTACTATAATACTACTCCTATGTACAAGAATATAACTACTATAATACTACCCCCTATGTACAAGAATATAACTACTATAATACTACTCCTATGTACAAGAATATAACTACTATAATACTGCTCCTATGTACAAGAATATAACTACTATAATACTGCTCCTATGTACAAGAATATAACTACTATAATACTGCTCCTATGTACAAGAATATAACTACTATAATACTGCTCCTATGTACAAGAATATAACTACTATAATACTGCTCCTATGTACAAGAATATAACTACTATAATACTGTTCCTATGTACAAGAATATAACTACTATAATACTGCTCCTATGTACAAGAATATAACTACTATAATACTACTCCTATGTACAAGAATATAACTACTATAATACTACTCCTATGTACAAGAATATAACTACTATAATACTGCTCCTATGTACAAGAATATAACTACTATAATACTGCTCCTATGTACAAGAATATAACTACTATAATACTGCTCCTATGTACAAGAATATAACTACTATAATACTGCTCCTATGTACAAGAATATAATTACTATAATACTACCCCTATGTACAAGAATATAACTACTATAATACTCCCCCTATGTACAAGAATATAACTACTATAATACTGCTCCTATGTACAAGAATATAACTACTATAATACTGCTCCTATGTACAAGAATATAACTACTATAATACTGCTCCTATGTACAAGAATATAACTACTATAATACTACCTCCTATGTGCAAGAATATAACTACTATAATACTGCTCCTATGTACAAGAATATAACTACTATAATACTACTCCTATGTACAAGAATATAACTACTATAATACTGTCTCCTATGTACAAGAATATAACTACTATAATACTACTCCTATGTACAAGAATATAACTACTATAATACTGCTCCTATGTACAAGAATATAACTACTATAATACTGCTCCTATGTACAAGAATATAATTACTATAATACTACCCCTATGTACAAGAATATAACTACTATAATACTGCTCCTATGTACAAGAATATAACTACTATAATACTGCCCCTATGTACAAGAATATAACTACTATAATACTACCTCCTATGTGCAAGAATATAACTACTATAATACTGCTCCTATGTACAAGAATATAACTACTATAATACTGCTCCTATGTACAAGAATATAACTACTATAATACTGCTCCTATGTACAAGAATATAACTACTATAATACTGCTCCTATGTACAAGAATATAACTACTATAATACTACTCCTATGTACAAGAATATAACTACTATAATACTACCTCCTATGTACAAGAATATAACTACTATAATACTGCCCCTATGTACAAGAATATAACTACTATAATACTACCTCCTATGTACAAGAATATAACTACTATAATACTACTCCTATGTACAAGAATATAACTACTATAATACTGCTCCTATGTATATGATTCTGTGTCTTCTCCTTTAAGTCTCCTCCAGTGTCTTAGTAAATCTCCGTCGGTCTTTACATCACCTCTATTACTGCTGAAGTGGTTTTTGTGGATGTGACTGTTTATCATGGTTTCCATGGATACGGGGCTGTAAATATTTGCATCTGCAGGGATTATACAATATCCTATTGCATTATAGAGTAAATATAAACCATGCTGGCCGCTGTCACTGGAGGGTAATACTCTGCGCTGTGAGCCGGCCACATCTGGGAAGTGTTTAGAATATTCTCTGTTCCTCAGGAGACCGGCGAGAAGGAGGGAACATTATTTAGGAGATTCTTAAACTCAGGCTGAGAAAATGAAAATGAACCCGACCTGGAACGTGACTGCGGTTACTAATACAGATGTCAGATCTAACTGGAGCAGCACCTTATAGCAGGAGGCACAGGATTGGCGGTCGTAGAAAATCGCTGTTGATCATGATACTTCAAAGGGACATGTAACACTTAAATTTATCTTGCAATTCCACAAAAATCGGCGACGACAACACCTGACTTGTTCCGATTCTTTCAGGTGCGGTATCAAGCGGTCTCCACACAGTCAGTTTGTGGGCGCTATTTGGTGACGTTGGCAGCTGGGAGCTTTGTGAAGGTTGCCTGGTTTGCTGTGGCAGAGCTCAATAGTAATACAGGGATTTTACCATAGACTGCAATGCAGTAGTTTTGAGATTTTAATTTCTTTATATTTATAGTTTTAGATTTTTAAGCTCCCCTAGGGGGTCTTGAGCCTAGTCTGCAATACAGTAATATTGGAATTTGAATTTTTATATACAAAAATAAAAAAAAAATTAAGCTCTTTTAAGAAGCTTGAGACTAGTCTGCAATACCGTATTATAAGGATTCTCAATAAGAAATGGGTCCAGTGGGCAGGAATGGATTTTAATAAATAAAGCCACTGGATCCCTTTTTCATATTTTTGGAGTACTAGAGTTTTTTTTTATTTTAGTATTGCGGTGTAATTTGAAGCCCCATGGAAGAGCTAAAAAATGTTTTAGAAATTTAGAATTTTTTTTTAGGTATAAAAATCAGTGATTCCCCCCATTAGAATACATACAATGTTTTTAGAATTGCCTAAATGAATTTGCTATTTCTGCATGGAGGTCGGTTCTAGTAAGGGTTTCCCTGCAGACATAGCGTCCTCCTCACATTTATCTACACCTATGGATTATTTATTTGCATTACTGTACATTTCGGTCTCCTCCTCTGCTAAATATACACATCAAAAATCTAAGAGGAGTATTTTTTACTCTGCTAGAAAAAATGTAGTGTGAACTTCAGTGTAGGTTTTAATGATGATCTGGGGTAATGTCAGCATCCCAAGTGATCTAAGGCAGTAGAGGGGTACGTGCTTTCTTATCAGATGGTTTAAGATAATAGGGAAGTGTATGCCGCAGCCTGCCCCCTGGTGGTCTGCGGTACTGTAAGGGGTCAATGTCAGCATCCCAGGTGCTCTAAGGCAGTAGAGGGGTTAGTGTTGGCTTATCAGTTGGTCTAAGATAATAGGGAAGTGTATGCCGCAGCCTGCCCCTGGTGGTCTAGGGCAGGGAAAGGGGTCAATGTCAGCATCCCATGTGCTCTAGGGCAGTAGAGGGGTAAGTGTTGGCTTATCAGTTGGTCTAGGATAATACAGAAGTTTATATCTGTTCCCTGGTGGTCCAGAGTACAGCAGAGAGTAATGTTTGCTTTTTGGTGGTCTACAGTAGTGAAGAAGTTGGGTCCTGGTTTCCTAGCCATCTAAGGTAGTGGTGGAGTGACTGCCAGCACCCTTGGTGATCTAGGGTAGTAGAGCTGCTAATGTTTCCCTGCTAGTCTAGTGTAATGCAGGGGTTAGTGTTTGCCTCTAGGGTGGTGTAAGGTAGTGTAGGGTCGATGTTTTCCTCCCTGGTGGTGGAGGGGGTAGTGCCTGCTTTCCTCACTGCTCTAGGGCATAAGACTGATGAAGGGGTTGGTGTCTGATTTTCATGTCCTTTAGGGCAGTGGAAGGGTTAATGGGGCATATCCACAGGATACGCTATAATTGTCTCATAGATGTGGGTCCCACTTCTGGAACTGTAGCTGCAGGACAGGGGGTTGGACCCCAGAGGTGGGGACCCCATAATGTAATACCCCTTTAATATCTAATTTGTTTGTGGCTCAGTTATAGCAGGGCCGATGCTCTTCCTTTTTGGACTATGACAGAGGATTGGGGGGCCCTGGTGTCCAGTGGTTACTCACCTTCTGATTCAGCAAGGTTTTATTTTTGTGCAAAAACACCATTGAAAAATATAATAACTCTCGGTTCTGGTCACGTGATCCCATATATATATATATATATATACATATATATATACAGATGACCGCTCTGCATTCCATCCATCAGCCGCGCACCAGCTCTGCTGTGCCACACAGGGGTAAGAGCATTCATCATACCGGCCTGTGCAGCGTACATCCACACCGTACACTCACTGACACACACAATGTACTGCACAGAATTCCTCAGGAAATCTCTTCCCGATAACCCGATAGTCATTTCTCCACCACTTCATTTCCATTCTGTCTGAGATACTAATTCTGTTACCCCCGGGAGACCGCGGCAGAGTTGTGTGGAGGCCATTCATCGAAAAACTGGATTACAGGAGCACTACATGTACCATCACTGCCATTCTGTAAAGATTTGGGAGTGACTAGAGGAGAGCAGCAGGGTGATTAGTATAGAGCCTGGAGTCAGCGCCCCCACCCCTGCTCATCTCTCTTAACCAATCAGACGTGTGGCTCACTTAGGTGTGAGTACTAGCGCTTTAAAGGTCCAGCAACATGAATATGAGTCTCCATCTATATATTCTTTGCTAGGGGGCGCTGTCCACTATTAACATGTTTTATACTAATGTGACTGTTGACAACTTGGACTATGTGTAAATCTGTACAGGATATGTAATGTATGTACACAGTGACTGCACCAGCAGAATAGTGAGCGCAGCTCTGGAGTATAATACAGGATGTAACTCAGGATCTGTACAGGATAAGTAATGTAATGTATGTACACAGTGACTGCACCAGCACAATAGTGAGTGCAGCTCTGGAGTATAATACAGGATGTAACTCAGGATCAGTACAGGATAAGTAATGTAATGTATGTACACAGTGACTGCACCAGCAGAATAGTGAGCACAGCTCTGGAGTATAATACAGGATGTAACTCAGGATCAGTACAGGATAAGTAATGTAATGTATGTACACAGTGACTGTACCAGCAGAATAGTGAGTGCAGCTCTGGAGTATAATACAGGATGTAACTCAGGATCAGTACAGGATAAGTAATGTAATGTATGTACACAGTGACTGTACCAGCAGAATAGTGAGTGCAGCTCTGGAGTATAATACAGGATATAACTCAGGATCAGTACAGGATAAGTAATGTAATGTATGTACACAGTGACTGTACCAGCAGAATAGTGAGCGCAGCTCTGGAGTATAATACAGGATGTAACTCAGGATCAGTACAGGATAAGTAATGTAATGTATGTACACAGTGACTGTACCAGCAGAATAGTGAGTGCAGCTCTGGAGTATAATACAGGATGTAACTCAGGATCAGTACAGGATAAGTAATGTAATGTATGTACACAGTGACTGCACCAGCAGAATAGTGAGCGCAGCTCTGGAGTATAATACAGGATGTAACTCAGGATCAGTACAGGATAAGTAATGTAATGTATGTACACAGTGACTGCACCAGCAGAATAGTGAGCGCAGCTCTGGAGTATAATACAGGATGTAACTCAGGATCAGTACAGGATAAGTAATGTAATGTATGTACACAGTGATTGTACCAGCAGAATAGTGAGCGCAGCTCTGGAGTATAATACAGGATGTAACTCAGGATCAGTACAGGATAAGTAATGTAATGTATGTACACAGTGACTGCACCAGCAGAATAGTGAGTGCAGCTCTGGAGTACAATACAGGATGTAACTCAGGATCAGTACAGGATAAGTAATGTAATGTATGTACACAGTGACTGCACCAGCAGAATAGTGAGCGCAGCTCTGGAGTATAATACAGGATGTAACTCAGGATCTGTACAGGATAAGTAATGTAATGTATGTACACAGTGACTGTACCAGCAGAATAGTGAGCGCAGCTCTGGAGTATAATACAGGATGTAACTCCGGATCAGTACAGGATAAGTAATGTAATGTATGTACACAGTGACTGTACCAGCAGAATAGTGAGCGCAGCTCTGGAGTATAATACAGGATGTAACTCAGGATCAGTACAGGATAAGTAATGTAATGTATGTACACAGTGACTGCACCAGCAGAATAGTGAGCGCAGCTCTGGAGTATAATACAAGATGTAACTCAGGATCAGTACAGGATAAGTAATGTAATGTATGTACACAGTGACTGTACCAGCAGAATAGTGAGTGCAGCTCTGGAGTATAATACAGGATGTAACTCAGGATCAGTACAGGATAAGTAATGTAATGTATGTACACAGTGACTGTACCAGCAGAATAGTGAGCGCAGCTCTGGAGTATAATACAGGGTGTAACTCAGGATCAGTACAGGATAAGTAATGTAATGTATGTACACAGTGACTGCACCAGCAGAATAGTGAGCGCAGCTCTGGAGTATAATACAGAATGTAACTCAGGATCAGTACAGGATAAGTAATGTAATGTATGTACACAGTGACTGTACCAGCAGAATAGTGAGTGCAGCTCTGGAGTATAATACAGGATGTAACTCAGGATCAGTACAGGATAAGTAATGTAATGTATGTACACAGTGACTGTACCAGCAGAATAGTGAGTGCAGCTCTGGAGTATAATACAGGCTGTAGCTCAGAAAATATAAACTAAGGCATATACAAAGTGACTACATTTTTAAAGCTGATTCATTCTATATATATATAAATGTATCCGCACCTTTAAATCCCTGTAGGAGGTCCTGGTGATCCCCCTGATAGTCCCTGCTGTGTCACTGTGTTACTTATATTACTTGCTCTGTGCATCACTTTTTGTGGTTGTCGCTGGGACGTTTCCTTAATGTTCTAATATAGTTCCCTGTTAATCCGCCCAAGTGCTGTATGTTCTGTACGCTGCTCTGAGCACATACTGTAAATTACAGAGATGCCTGGAGGTTCAGCACTAAAACTTGGGCAGATTATATGGATTGCCTGTATGGATTCTATGCCCTGAGCTGCCTTTGTTAAGCTGTGTTTATTACAGTCTGCTCCCTCTCTCACACACCGGTTCTGCTGATTCTGCAAAGCATCTGAGTCTTTATCCTGCCCTAACCCCCAACTCGGGATAGCCACAAAATATCCCCCTCCTCAGCTTTGTAAATATTTAATCAGCTCACGCAGTGGGGTCTTATGGGGGAGACCTGCAGCACTTAGTGCCAGGCCTGGGGCTCGTGGATTGTTCATATAAAGCCCCCAGCTGCTTCTAATGTAAACAGAGCAGGACGTGATGAGCCCATTGTTCTCCGTACCAGCAGCCTCCGCAACAATAGAACAATCCATATCGCATGTCCCGAATATATTCCATAAAGCAGGTGCTAAATTGCTAGAATAGCTGCTGCTTGCAAAATAACAACAAAAAAACTCAACAATGTATATGGCGAGCAGAACCCCCAACCTCCTGCGGCGAACATTTGTCGTAAATGGATTAACGCTTCATTTGTAACCTCTAATTAAGAGCAGAAAGCCGGGACTCATTGTAACAGCTGTTTACTGGGCCCGAAGGCTGCACTAAAGCTTCTAATCCCCCACTGTGCACCGGACCACTCTGTTACCAGGACTCATGTATTGTCAGGTGCAAACATTTAAAGGGGAACACCACCTTCACCGAATAGACTTGTCATTAATGTTTATGTTTACAGTCAAACCCCATTTACATATATACAGATATAATCTACAGAAACAGTCACTGTGTACAGACATTACTGATCCTGAGTTACATCCTGTATTATACTCCAGAGCTGCGCTCACTATTCTCTGGCGCAAAACAAACAACCCCCCAACCCAAACACCCCAAAAACCCCGCCCTCACTATTCTGCTGGTGCAGTCACTGTGTACATACATTACATTACTTATCCTGTACTGATCCTGAGTTACATCCTGTATTATACTCCAGAGCTGCACTCACTATTCTGCTGGTGCAGTCACTGTGTACATACATTACATTATTTACCCTGTACTGATCCTGAGTTACATCCTGTATTATACTCCAGAGCTGCGCTCACTATTCTGCTGGTGCAGTCACTGTGTACATACATTACATTACTTATCCTGTACTGATCCTGAGTTACATCCTGTATTATACCCCAGAGCTGCACTCACTATTCTGCTGGTACAGTCACTGTGTACATACATTACATTACTTATCCTGTACTGATCCTGAGTTACATCTTGTATTATACTCCAGAGCTGCGCTCACTATTCTGCTGGTGCAGTCACTGTGTACATACATTACATTACTTATCCTGTACTGATCCTGAGTTACATCCTGTATTATACTCCAGAGCTGCGCTCACTATTCTGCTGGTACAGTCACTGTGTACATACATTACATTACTTATCCTGTACTGATCCTGAGTTACAGCCTGTATTATACTCCAGAGCTGCGCTCACTATTCTGCTGGTGCAGTCACTGTGTACATACATTACATTACTTATCCTGTACTGATCCTGAGTTACATCCTGTATTATACTCCAGAGCTGCGCTCACTATTCTGCTGGTACAGTCACTGTGTACATACATTACATTACTTATCCTGTACTGATCCTGAGTTACATCCTGTATTATACTCCAGAGCTGCGCTCACTATTCTGCTGGTACAGTCACTGTGTACATACATTACATTACTTATCCTGTACTGATCCTGAGTTACATCCTGTATTATACTCCAGAGCTGCGCTCACTATTCTGCTGGTACAGTCACTGTGTACATACATTACATTACTTATCCTGTACTGATCCTGAGTTACATCCTGTATTATACTCCAGAGCTGCGCTCACTATTCTGCTGGTGCAGTCACTGTGTACATACATTACATTACTTATCCTGTACTGATCCTGAGTTACATCCTGTATTATACTCCAGAGCTGCGCTCACTATTCTGCTGGTGCAGTCACTGTGTACATACATTACATTACTTATCCTGTACTGATCCTGAGTTACATCCTGTATTATACTCCAGAGCTGCGCTCACTATTCTGCTGGTGCAGTCACTGTGTACATACATTACATTACTTATCCTGTACTGATCCTGAGTTACAGCCTGTATTATACTCCAGAGCTGCGCTCACTATTCTGCTGGTGCAGTCACTGTGTACATACATTACATTACTTATCCTGTACTGATCCTGAGTTACATCCTGTATTATACTCCAGAGCTGCGCTCACTATTCTGCTGGTGCAGTCACTGTGTACATACATTACATTACTTATCCTGCACTGATCCTGAGTTACATCCTGTATTATACTCCAGAGCTGCGCTCACTATTCTGCTGGTGCAGTCACTGTGTACATACATTACATTACTTATCCTGTACTGATCCTGAGTTACATCCTGTATTATACTCCAGAGCTGCGCTCACTATTCTGCTGGTGCAGTCACTGTGTACATACATTACATTACTTATCCTGTACTGATCCTGAGTTACATCCTGTAAGGGGACGCGTGACAACGTTACCATCCTGTCTCCGATTATACTCCAGAGCTGCGCTCACTATTCTGCTGGTGCAGTCACTGTGTACATACATTACATTACTTATCCTGTACTGATCCTGAGTTACATCCTGTATTATACTCCAGAGCTGCACTCACTATTCTGCTGGTGCAGTCACTGTGTACATACATTACATTACTTATCCTGTACTGATCCTGAGTTACATCCTGTATTATACTCCAGAGCTGCGCTCACTATTCTGCTGGTAGAGTCGCTCACTGATTGTTTACTGTAACTGGTGCTAGGATAGTGGAGTTTCATCACTTCATGTTATTGCTCCCATGCTTGGTTTTCTTCGGTGGCTGCATAGCCGACCATTATAGCCCGTCACTGACTATGTGGCAATCGGTTATAAGCCAAGCAATTTCCTAGAGTTCTGCCTGTTTGTTCTAGAGACCACTTTAAATCATGCTGGTCAGAGGAGCGCCCCCTGTGTTTCCAAAAAATAAATTATGCATGAAAAAGATTTTATACCACCTGTCCCGCTGAGCCAGTACTGCAGCGGTGCCTCCAAGTGTGCACTTACCCTTAGGCCCCTTTCACACATTTTTGCCCCCATGTTACTGCCTCACATCTGACCTGGACTAACAGCATTATAGATCCCGAGGAGGCCGAGGGTTTGGGTCTGATATCAATGACTTTGCCCCCACATTAGACTGTAACACCAGATGTAAAAAGTTATGATTTTTTTAAGCTGTCATTCCAGCAATGTCCAATTGATGGCGCTGTGGCAAAATTAATACAATTCTGGATATGATTCTGTTCAGTGGATTTTTATACGGTTGTACATTGTAAGGAGTTGTTATTATGTTATTTCCCACAAATGAGACATAAAAGCAGCGACACAAGCCTTGTAGATAAAACATATTTTTGTGGTTAGATTTAGAACTTTTTGGTAAAATGTTCAAAAACATTCCAGAGAGGATTGATAGGGTCCCTTATGTTATCTAAGGCTCCAGCTGCGCAGCTCCAGAGCCTTCTGCAAAAAGTGGAGTTTGGGCCTTACCCCGACCTCCCCAGGAACGGCCATAAAACCTCAGCAGGAAAAAAAAACACTTTCATGTATAAGCCCCGCCCACCGCGTGACCCGCGTCGTGGATCAATCCTGCGGAAAAGAGGACGGGCAGACGACATGTTTTTGACTTGAGGTATGGTGGTCATGGGACCGCAGACTCTCAACAAAATCCCCAGTGGATATAGTTTCTTCATTTGAACTTGACAACCAAACCGGACGCCATTATTGCACCCAGAGGAGTTGTCAGGCAGAATCCTGAGTGACAGATCAGCCATATGCTCCATACTGCACGTATCCAAGCAGGCTTTCCGACCCAAGGCTTTAGAAAAAAACATAGCTGCAGTGGTGGCCGTATTTGTTGTCAGACACAGATATAACAGCTACAAAATTTTTTCAAAAAGTTGACAGAAGTAAAAAAAAACATCAGGAATTGGTGAGTCCTCTGATGGTGTAAGGCATGGGGCATAAGGGGTTAAGTGGGTCTGGAGGACGGCACCACATGGATGGGTCTATAACACTCCTCAGAATAGACGATGATTCACAAGTGCACAATACAGAGATGGAGAAGAGGCGCGAGGTGCGGGGCGCGGGAAGCCACAGGATGGTTAGAGCAGAAATACCCCGTATACAGCCTGCGCTGTGTCTATATGAATAGCTGGTAACCGGACGGGCACATGATATCACCCCACCCCTCCTGATCTATGGCCGGGCCTAAATGTAGGGGTGTGTGCCCCTGGGGGCAGCCACAAACATCTGCTACACAAGTTGTGCATCCTATTATTTATGGCACTGTTTATATCTGGACACTATATGGCGGGATTATTTGAGCAGTATTTATATTGAATGGCAGTGCTACTTAGGTACCGCACAGTATATTGTTTTTGCAGTATATGGTGGTGCTGGACTGGTCCACCAGAACACCAGAGGGTCCTGCAGTGGGTCCGGACTGTAACACAATAACGGTCCAGCAGAAGACACCCAAGTGTAGGGCACCATGGTCTATTACCTAAGGGTTTATGGAGGGAGGGCCCCTGAATACATTCTATCAGATGGACATTGCAGGCAAGTATGGAAATGTTATTGCACGCTGTAGCAGGCACTGTATGGCGGCATCTATGGCATCCACTGCATCGTGGCATCTGTAGCCGATACTCTATTATGGCATCTCCAACTGGCACTGTACGGTGTCATCTATAGTATGCACTGTATGACAACAATTGTATCATGCATTGTATTACATCATCTGTAGCAGATACTGTTTTGCGGCATCTTTAGCAGGCAATGCATGGCAGTATTTGTACCAGACACTGTATAGCAGCATCTGTTGCACTCACTGTATGGAGGCATCTGAATCAGGAACTGTATGGCAGTATGTGGGGCACCACTGTATGGGGGCCGGCATCTGTAAAAGGCAAATACTGAACCTTAGTAGGTAGTGTCCGAGAATGTTTGTACTAAAAGAGCAGGACAATGTACAATCTCTGTGCTGCACCCCTGGTCGGTCACGTAGGTGACTGTCGGGGACCTCTTTGCCATTTCCTATGCTGGAGGTTAATATTAGATTTTACAGATCCCACAACCAATGGGATGTGCTTATATAACTGTGATGTGTCCGGCAGCTGAAGAGATCAGCGCTGCAAAATCACATACAATAATAAAACCTGTCACTTTGTTACACTTAGAAAATTAAAGCAGCTCCAGTCTGACAACAGAGAACAATAGATGACATCACACTGCACAGCAAATGGAGAGAATGGAGAGAAGCTTCAGCTAAGGTGTAGTGCACCTTTAAGGGATACGTTACAGTTATCTTCCACCATCTGTCTGTCTTTTATTATAAACCATTTGGCGATTATATTTGGAGCGGTCAGCAGTCGGATGGATTTATCGAGGATGGGGGGGGGGGGGTTTGCGGTTGCGCTGCTTTGACTATTAAACTTCCCCCTCTCAGCCGCGCTGACAGATGTAATGGATAGGGAGATCTTTATAGGAGTGTCAGTTCTCTCAGCTCAGTCCAACACAAACTTCATGACACTTCACATGGTCAGTGATAGAGCCAGAGGAGATAAAGGAGCAACACATCACCCAGTGCTGCAAAATCACAGGGGGAGGGGCAATCCTGGGGACAGCGCAGTGACATCATCAAATACATGGAGGACAAAGGGTCAATATCACATGTAATATATAGTCCAGAGACAGGGGCAGAAAGCCTTTTATAGCAGTTATATTCTTATACATTGGGGCAGTATTATAGTAGTTATATTCTTGTATATAGGAGCAGTATTATAGTAGTTATATTCTTGTACATAGGAGCAGTATTATAGTAGTTATATTCTTGTACATAGGAGCAGTATTATAGTAGTTATATTCTTGTACATAGGAGGCAGTATTATAGTAGTTATATTCTTGTACATAGGGGCAGTATTATAGTAGTTATATTCTTGTACATAGGAGCAGTATTATAGTAGTTATATTCTTGTACATAGGAGCAGTATTATAGTAGTTATATTCTTGTACATAGGAGCAGTATTATAGTAGTTATATTCTTATACATAGGAGGTAGTATTATAGTAGTTATATTCTTGTACATAGGGGCAGTATTATAGTAGTTATATTCTTGTATATAGGGGCAGTATTATAGTAGTTATATTCTTGTACATAGGAGCAGTATTATAGTAGTTATATTCTTGTACATAGGGGCAGTATTATAGTAGGTATATTCTTGTACATAGGAGCAGTATTATAGTAGTTATATTCTTGTACATAGGAGCAGTATTATAGTAGTTATATTCTTGTACATAGGGGCAGTATTATAGTAGTTATATTCTTGTACATAGGAGCAGTATTATAGTAGTTATATTCTTGTACATAGGAGCAGTATTATAGTAGTTATATTCTTGTACATAAGAGCAGTATTATAGTAGTTATATTCTTGTACATAGGGGACAGTATTATAGTAGTTATATTCTTGTACATAGGAGCAGTATTATAGTAGTTATATTCTTGTACATAGGAGTAGTATTATAGTAGTTATATTCTTGTACATAGGGGCAGTATTATAGTAGTTATATTCTTGTACATAGGAGCAGTATTATAGTAGTTATATTCTTGTACATAAGAGCAGTATTATAGTAGTTATATTCTTGTACATAGGGGCAGTATTATAGTAGGTATATTCTTGTATATAGGGGCAGTATTATAGTAGTTATATTCTTGTACATAGGAGCAGTATTATAGTAGTTATATTCTTGTACATAGGAGCAGTATTATAGTAGTTATATTCTTGTACATAGGGGCAGTATTATAGTAGGTATATTCTTGTAATAGGGGCAGTATTATAGTAGTTATATTCTTGTACATAGGAGTAGTATTATAGTAGTTAATCTTGTACATAGGGGCAGTATTATAGTAGTTATATTCTTGTACATAGGAGCAGTATTATAGTAGTTATATTCTTGTACATAGGGGCAGTATTATAGTAGTTATATTCTTGTACATAGGAGCAGTATTATAGTAGTTATATTCTTGTACATAGGGGACAGTATTATAGTAGTTATATTCTTGTACATAGGAGACAGTATTATAGTAGTTATATTCTTGTACATAGGAGCAGTATTATAGTAGTTATATTCTTGTACATAGGAGCAGTATTATAGTAGTTATATTCTTGTACATAGGGGCAGTATTATAGTAGTTATATTCTTGTACATAGGAGCAGTATTATAGTAGTTATATTCTTGTACATAGTAGCAGTATTATAGTAGTTATATTCTTGAACATAGGGGCAGTATTATAGTAGTTATATTCTTGTACATAGTAGCAGTATTATAGTAGTTATATTCTTGTACATAGTAGCAGTATTATAGTAGTTATATTCTTGTACATAGGAGTAGTATTATAGTAGTTATATTCTTGTACATAGGAGCAGTATTATAGTAGTTATATTCTTGTACATAGGGGAGCAGTATTATAGTAGTTACATCTTGTACATAGGAGCAGTATTATAGTAGTTATATCTTGTACATAGGAGCAGTATTATAGTAGTTATATTCTTGTACATAGGAGCAGTATTATAGTAGTTATATTCTTGTACATAGGAGTAGTATTATAGTAGTTATATCTTGTACATAGGAGGCAGTATTATAGTAGTTATATTCTTGTACATAGGAGTAGTATTATAGTAGTTATATTCTTGTACATAGGAGGTAGTATTATAGTAGTTATATTCTTGTACATAGGGCAGTATTATAGTAGTTATATTCTTGTACATAGGAGGCAGTATTATAGTAGTTATATTCTTGTACATAGGAGCAGTATTATAGTAGTTATATTCTTGTACATAGGGGGCAGTATTATAGTAGGTATATACTTGTACATAGGAGGCAGTATTATAGTAGTTATATTCTTGTACATAGGAGCAGTATTATAGTAGTTATATTCTTGTACATAGGAGGTAGTATTATAGTAGTTATATTCTTGTACATAGGAGCAGTATTATAGTAGTTATATTCTTGTACATAGGAGGTAGTATTATAGTAGTTATATTCTTGTACATTGGAGCAGTATTATAGTAGTTATATTCTTGTACATAGGAGCAGTATTATAGTAGTTATATTCTTATATAGTTATATAGAGTAATATTTATTTCTTATATTCCTATTATAGTAGTAGATAAAATCTGTATTTTGCCTGTAATGGTGGACATGGGATAGGAGTTTGTCCTTCAGTTAGATAATACTTTGCTTTATCTCTAAAGGTATAAGAAACACACAGATAATATTTTGGTCACATCTGAACTTGTGACTTTTCTTTGTTGCAGTTTGGATTGTACTAAATCTATTCCAGTTGCAAAAGTAATGAAGACATTGTGTAACAGGTCTGATTATTTACGTGTTATGCCATAGTCATTGTGAAACTCAGCATTACATGATAAATTACCACAAACATATGATAGGCAATATCATGTCCTGAGGTCATATGTAGGATTTATGGTAATTGGATCTTTCTTAATAGTCGTAATAAATAAAAATAATGAAACAAATACGAGTCTCAAACAGCACATGATAATGCAGTGTATATCAAATGTGCCCTAAAATAGCTCACAATATTTAAGAGTCTAGCATTATAAGTTGTTTTGATTCCTCTGTCACCCAGTGACCATAGTCTGTATTACAGAGACTAAAAATTTTAGTGAAATGTCTACACTTTAGTATTGCTGTTTATTTATTTTTTGTTGTTGATATATCACCGACATATTCTGCAGAGCTGTACAGGGATTGTCAAGGCAAGGTCAGGGTAGGCAGTGTGCATAATAGAAATCCAGGCAGAGTTTGTGTGTAATGGAAATCCAGGCAGGGTTCAGGGCAGGCAGCACAAACAATAATGGCGCAGAGGTCAAGACAAGTGGAACAGGAAAATACAAGCAGAGGTCAAGTACTGCTAAAACAGATAGTCTATGGTGAAACACCTTTGCAGGACATTAGGTACTATATTGCTCAGGCACTCTCCTAAGGACAAGGGTGCCTTCTACAATAATGGTGTGTAGTGATTGGTGCACATTGTGGCACCCTGGAAACACTATCCAAACCGAGAACTCGCTGCAGGCCAACCACGCTAACCCCTGAACTGCCCCAAATTCCATGCAATTCTTTACCTAGAACGGTAAGGCCAGAGGTGCAGGGAGCTAAGAATTCTGTAATTCTATACATTGTCACTCTCTGTGTCTTCAGTTTCTTAGAGTGTTATTAAGGTGCAGGTCTCCTTTAAACTTTGCATTTATTTTCCAGATACATGGCAATAAATCTGGCTTCATAAAACATTGTGTACTGTATTCCTAATGAATCCCTGCTATACATAGTAATGGTGTCAGGATTAGGGGTTAATGAGCTCATGGCCAATCCTCGGGTACATCACGATTTGTTCTATTTTCACAGTAATTATATGAGATGAGGTTCTGGAGACACACGTGCAATAAGACTAATTATATATTCCAGATATCTGGTTAAGATGTATCCTGGGGCCACACGCAGGTTCTGGGCGACTCGTCATCAATTAGTCACAATGTAACCTTGGTTAGAGGTATGAATCAGAGAGTCTGCGGAGCTGATATTATACCGGGGGGGCTCATTATTTTGTTGCTTATATAGCACCCCCCTACTCTGCAGCTCTTTGCACTCACTTCAGCTCCTGGCCCTTAATTTTACAACGGTACATTCTTTGGGGACAATTTCAAAGACAAAGTTTTTTGGCCCCTGCACCAAAATTAGAGAAAGGCAGGGAAGGGTTAACATAACAACTAAAACATATACTGTACACCTGCCCTAATCCAGCTGCTGTTCCCCAGTCTTGGCGATGGTTTTCTGTTCAAGCGCTCTGCTCAGCAGTGGCGTACAAGTGGTTTGGTACATCATAACTGCAGGGGTTACGGAACCAGGGAGTTGCAGCTGTGATGGTGGAACATAGGGCGGGAGAGTATGAATTTTTTTTTTTTTTTATTTGAACCCCTTCTTTGCCCATTTCTAACTTTGGACTAAAGGGATTGTTCCATTAGGTCAAGTGCTGTCCATATTCCATCTCATAATGGGGTGTCTCCCATCTATTAGAGTGAAGAGCTGCTGTAAAAATCACCTCCTGCTCTGGAGGTATCAGCATGACCATATATTACATGGTTGCCCAATTATTTGAATAGGCACCATGTAGTACCACATCTCTCCTGTAGGGGCCACTGCAGGAAAAATGCCAATGCAGATTCCATGTATACAAGTGGTAAATAGAGACCCAAATACCACCAAACTATATTCCAAGTACAGTATATATATATATATTAATTAGAGGCTATAGATCCAATTGCTACTGTATTCTCTTGAGCTCCGCCCCTGATGAGTCATCCCTCTTTCCTCTTGGGCTTCCCATTGAAAAATCAAATCCTGATTGATTCCACATCTAAACTGATATGCTTAGAACGGACACCCAATGTTCTTTGTACAGCCTATACCGTCACTAGATACACATAGTACTACATGAGGTTCCGTGGCCCCACATGGGGAAGGGCCCACTCCTGTAGGAGGAAGACGTATGTGGACCCTCTGGTACTGTAGTGGGCCAGCTCAACCCTGTGCACCTTTCCCTATAATTCTGAACCATCGCCCACCCCAAAAATGACAACATTTTTAAAGGGCTACAAAAACAGATGATGCACGGACTATAAACTACGTTACTGCTCTTCTCCTTTCCATTTTCCACCCGCTGCTAATGTATACAACACAACCTGAGCTGAATCACAAGTGTCCCTGTGAGTCAGTGGAAGGAACCATCATGGACTCTAATTCATTTTACTGATGTAGACCTGCTCACATGGAAAGAGTCTCCGGGACGCTCCTCTCCAAAAACACTGTGGTTGGCCTTAAAAAAACAACACAAACTCTGCTAGTACTATTGACTTAAAGGGTTATTCCACTGTCAGGATCATTTTACAACTACTCTATTATGTACTGGAAAAGGAGCAGAGGAACATCTCCAATAGGTTGTTTATCCCATCACATGGCTCCGGAGGACACCGTGTCTCTTTTCAGAGGCCGCTTTTTCACATCTAGGGAGATTTAAAGGGAATGGGCCATGAGAAGCTGACCTGCTTTTTAAACCAAGTACTTATGTTAAAAGTATCTTTAAGAATATTTTGGTTATTTTTGTTTAAAAAATTTTCATGTTATCATCTATATTCTGGGCTGTATCCTGCAGCTTAATAGACTGACCCTTGCCAATTCCAGAGAGGTTTTCTTTGCAGCAGTCACCTCATTTACTTCACAGGCAGGATTACAATAGAAGACAACACCACTGACCCCTCATTACATCACTAGTGACAATAGATGATGTCACAGCTTATCTCCTCCCCCTCCCTGCACGGAGCGTGTCTAGAAAACTCTCCCATAGACCTCAATGAGTCGGCTCCAGACTATTGCTGCCTATGGCCATGGTTAATGCTGTAAAGCAGATCACCAAATGCTGTTAACAGAGCAGAGGAGAAGCTCAGACAAGATGGCCGCCCCATAATCATGGACAGAAAATAGAATAAAAAATCTACAATCAGAAAATAAAAACAGATTAGAAAGAAGTGATCGATTTCACTATCTGGGTTTAATAAATAAAAAAATTGGTGACACTTTCCTTTTAAAGGCCCCCTGAGAATTCTGGGAATGTGATTCTCCTTCGGTGACGCCTTTTGGGGCTAGCTCCCTATAAGTACATGCCCAACGTACAGAGAAGCCTGGTAACAAGACTTGAGATATAAGGCAAACCAGTAAGGAGACGACACCCATCTGCAGACAGCTGTTTGGGGGTTCTTGCAGAGCCGGGTACTGGAGATCACTGATGTAGGTCAGGTAGGTACTATGTGTCATGGAGGAGACCACACTATTAAGTGTAGGGAGACTTAGGAGCCATGCAAGCACATACAAAACTGTTCCAAAAATTTCTAAAGCCGCCATACACTTTCCACTGCTGTTGCCCCAAAATAGATGTTGGATCTTGGGCCAGAAAACAAAGAAAAGAAGGAATAACTAAAAAAAATGAGATTATAAGGAGCAAAATCACAGCTATAGACTCAAGACTCAACACCAATAATAGTACCATACAGTGCCCAAATAATACCATCATACAGTGCCCACATACCATAATACAAGGCCCAAATAATACCAACATACAGTGCCCAAATAATACAGACATACAGTGCCCAAATAATACCGTCATACAGTGCCCAAATAATACCGACATACAGTGCCCAAATAATACCGTCATACAGTGCCCAAATAATACCGTCATACAGTGCCCAAATAATACCGTCATACAGTGCCCAAATAATACAGACATACAGTGCCCAAATAATACCGTCATACAGTGCCCAAATAATACCGACATACAGTGCCCAAATAATATCGTCATACAGTGCCCAAATAATACAGACACACAGTGCCCAAATAATACCGTCATACAGTGCCCAAATAATACAGACATACAGTGCCCAAATACGTCATACAAGGCCCAAATAATACCGACATACAGTGCCCAAATAATATCGTCATACAGTGCCCAAATAATATCGTCATACAGTGCCCAAATAATACCGACATACAGTGCCCAAATAATTGTCATCCTATGGGTGAAAGAAGCCCCAATTTTGTGGAGCACCAGGGCATTTACCACTTCCTACTTTCCAGCCCTGTCTGCACTCAGATTCTTAGAGTGTGCATAGTTACTGTCATAGGGTGCAAAGAGTAGGTGGGTGCAGAACAGTAGTGTTGTATGGTAATACAGTGTTATTTGGGAATTGAATTGCAATATTATGTGGAAACTATATAGTGGTATTATTTGGATGGGCTATATATACTACCTTACTACCATATGACGGTATAATGTAAGCTGTAACAAAACTGCCTGGAAAAAGGCAAGTAGGGGCCCCAATTTTCCTGTTTACTGGAGCCCCAATTTCTATAAAACTGACTCTGGTCACATGGTATGACTGAGCTGCGCAATATGGTGTAGCCAGAGTATAAAAAACTCAAAGAGAAATATTAAGATACAGAACAATTTAATGCTGAGGGGGCACCTCATGGACCCCTCCCTACACAGTCAGTAGTTGTACGGGGCAGCTGGGGAGGATTAATAGAGGACTGTTCAGGTTGCTGTTAATAACACCTAACGCTGCCGTACTGAGTGATTTACAGAGTCCGCGATCTGTGCAGCAATGTCCTGGGGAAATTAAACAGGTGCACGCACCGCAACGCTACATAAACATGGAGAGAAAACACATTATGGCTCCAGTCAGGACTGAGCACCCACTGCAGAATTACACCTGATACCCCCAGAAAGGCAAAACTCCGCCAAATACTGGAAATTATAATATTACAGACTGAGAATGATATGTAATACACACTGGTATTACAGGGGATGTGACATCAACCGCTGGGAACCATAGAACATTCTACAACAAAAGATGGGTTACCCCCTACTTACTGTATATTATAAAACATCCTGTATTATACTCCAGAGCTGCGCTCATTATTCTGCTGGTACAGTCACTGTGTACATACATTACATTACTTATCCTGTACTGATCCTGAGTTACATCCTGTATTATACTCCAGAGCTGCGCTCACTATTCTGCTGGTACAGTCACTGTGTACATACATTACATTACTTATCCTGTACTGATCCTGAGTTACATCCTGTATTATACTACAGAGCTGCGCTCACTATTCTGCTGGTACAGTCACTGTGTACATACATTACATTACTTATCCTGTACTGATCCTGAGTTACATCCTGTATTATACTCCAGAGCTGCGCTCACTATTCTGCTGGTACAGTCACTGTGTACATACATTACATTACTTATCCTGTACTGATCCTGAGTTACATCCCGTATTATACTCCAGAGCTGCACTCACTATTCTGCTGGTTCAGTCACTGTGTACATACATTACATTACTTATCCTGTACTGATCCTGAGTTACATCCCGTATTATACTCCAGAGCTGCGCTCACTATTCTGCTGGTACAGTCACTGTGTACATACATTACATTACTTATCCTGTACTGATCCTGAGTTACATCCTGTATTATACTCCAGAGCTGCACTCACTATTCTGCTGGTACAGTCACTGTGTACATACATACATTACTTATCCTGTACTGATCCGGTTATAACCACCATTATAAACCAAAAACCCCCCCCCACAACTCCTGGTACAACACTGGACAACATTACATTACTTATCCTGTACTGATCCTGAGTTACATCCTGTATTATACTCCAGAGCTGCACTCACTATTCTGCTGGTACAGTCACTGTGTACATACATTACATTACTTATCCTGTACTGATCCTGAGTTACATCCTGTATTATACTCCAGAGCTGCACTCACTATTCTGCTGGTGCAGTCACTGTGTACATACATTACATTACTTATCCTGTACTGATCCTGAGTTACATCCTGTATTATACTCCAGAGCTGCGCTCACTATTCTGCTGGTGCAGTCACTGTGTACATACATTACATTACTTATCCTGTACTGATCCTGAGTTATATCCTGTATTATACTCCAGAGCTGCACTCACTATTCTGCTGGTTCAGTCACTGTGTACATACATTACATTACTTATCCTGTACTGATCCTGAGTTACATCCTGTATTATACTCCAGAGCTGCACTCACTATTCTGAAGGCTGCATAAGTGAAACCTATTTTCCACAAACTCTGAATATCACCAAATTCTTCAATACCATATTATATTTATTCTCTATGGCTCTACTTGTATAAGTGTCAGTCTTTGAGGTAGTTTTGGCATTCTACTCATGAACTTGGAGGCTCAGGATGAACAGCGTTATCTGATTGTTACAAATTGCAAGATACAAATTTGTGAACCAATTTTTATAAATTGTATAATGAAGTTTTATTTACTCAGCATTAACCACCAATTTATTTTTCTATATGAACATTTATGTTACAGAAAGTTCCTGCAGATGTTTACACACCGCAGAGCAGCACTCATATACTGAACCAATGGGCAGGAAAGCTAAGAAAAATCTGTACAGAAACCTCAGAGTAGGAAAAAAAAACTGCATATAAACAAATCATAGAAGAAAAACACAGAGGAAGGTTCTCAGCGGTCACATTACAGGATATACCCAGAACCAGATGTCTAACCTAAAGCAACCCCCGAAATATACACAGGGATCATACAACACCCAGGAAAGAAGGTTACACACAATAGCCCCCAATCTGGGTAACTGCACCTGTGTACATACATTACATTACTTATCCTGTATTATACTCCAGAGCTGCGCTCACTATTCTGCTGGTGCAGTCACTGTGTACATACATTACATTACTTATCCTGTACTGATCCTGAGTTACATCCTGTATTATACTCCAGAGCTGCGCTCACTATTCTGCTGGTGCAGTCACTGTGTACATACATTACGTTACTTATCCTGTACTGATCCTGAGTTACATCCTGTATTATACTCCAGAGCTGCGCTCACTATTCTGCTGGTGTAGTCACTATGTACATACATTACATTACTTATCCTGTACTGATCCTGAGTTATATCCTGTATTATACTCCAGAGCTGCACTCACTATTCTGCTGGTGCAGTCACTGTGTACATACATTACATTACTTATCCTGTACTGATCCTGAGTTATATCCTGTATTATACTCCAGAGCTGCGCTCACTATTCTGCTGGTACAATCACTGTGTACATACATTACATTACTTATCCTGTACTGATCCTGAGTTACATCCTGTATTATACTCCAGAGCTGCGCTCACTATTCTGCTGGTACAGTCACTGTGTACATACATTACATTACTTATCCTGTACTGATCCTGAGTTACATCCTGTATTATACACCAGAGCTGCGCTCACTATTCTGCTGGTATAGTAACTTTGTACATACATTACATTACTTATCCTGTATTGATCCTGAGTTACATCCTGTATTATACTCCAGAGCTGCACTCACTATTCTGCTGGTACAATCACTGTGTACATACATTACATTACTTACCCTGTACTGATCCTGAGTTACATCCTGTATTATACTCCAGAGCTACGCTCACTATTCTGCTGGTACAGTCACTGTGTACATACATTACATTACTTATCCTGTACTGATCCTGAGTTACATCCTGTATTATACTCCAGAGCTGCACTCACTATTCTGCTGGTGCAGTCACTGTGTACATACATTACATTATTTATCCTGTACTGATCCTGAGTTACATCCTGTATTATACTCCAGAGCTACGCTCACTATTCTGCTGGTACAGTCACTGTGTACATACATTACATTACTTATCCTGTACTGATCCTGAGTTACATCCTGTATTATACTCCAGAGCTGCGCTCACTATTCTGCTGGTACAGTCACTGTGTACATACATTAAACAACTACAAGACCTGATACAATAGGAAAGGCAATCTGATTAGTAGAGACCATTTACTTACCCTAATGGAGGTGAAATCCCCGGATGCACAGGCTCCTAGGATAGCGGCTCCTACAAGAACTGACTCTACTTCTTTGGATAAAACAACTGGCAGACCTGTACAGGACACATCAGTAAATCTGCAGTTTATTATGTACAATATTCGTGTAAGGGGATTTATTATTATATGGATATTCTGTATTCTCAGTGATGTCACCGCTCTCTAGTATATGGATAGGCTGTATTCTCAGTGATGTCACCGCTCTCTAGTTACGGATAGGCTGGATTCTCGGTGATGTCACCGCTCTCTAGTATACGGATAGGCTGTATTCTCAGTCATGTCACCTCTCTTTAGTATATGGATAGGCTGTATTCTCAGTGATGTCACCGCTCTCTAGTATATGGATAGGCTGTATTCTCAGTGATGTCACCGCTCTCTACTATACAGATAGGCTGTATTCTCAGGGATGTCACCGCACTCTAGTGAATGGATAGGCTGTATTCTCGGTGATGTCACCGCTCTCTAGTATATGGATAGGCTGTATTCTCGGTGATGTCACCGCTCTCTAGTATATGGATAGGCTGTATTCTCAGTGATGTCACCGCTCTCTAGTATATGGATAGGCTGTATTCTCAGTGATGTCACCGCTCTCTAGTATATGGATAGGCTGTATTCTCAGTGATGTCACCGCTCTCTAGTATATGGATAGGCTGTATTCTCAGTGATGTCACCGCTGCTGATCTCTAGTATATGGATAGGCTGTATTCTCAGTGATGTCACTGCTCTCTAGTATACGGATAGGCTGTATTCTCAGTGATGTCACCGCTCTCTAGTATATGGATAGGCTGTATTCTCAGTGATGTCCCACCGCTCTCTAGTATACGGATAGGCTGTATTCTCAGTGATGTCACCACCGCTCTCTAGTATATGGATAGGCTGTATTCTCAGTGATGTCACTGCTCTCTAGTATATGGATAGGCTGTATTCTCAGTGATGTCACTGCTCTCTAGTATATGGATAGGCTGTATTCTCAGTGATGTCACTGCTCTCTAGTATATGGATAGGCTGTATTCTCAGTGATGTCACTGCTCTCTAGTATATGGATAGGCTGTATTCTCAGTGATGTCACTGCTCTCTAGTATATGGATAGGCTGTATTCTCAGTGATGTCACTGCTCTCTAGTATATGGATAGGCTGTATTCTCAGTGATGTCACCACCGCTCTCTAGTATATAGATAGGTTAGATCAACTTTTAATAACCTGTACTTAATGAACCATTTAGAAAATTAAGAATTTAATGACCTTTAACCTAGAAGATTATGAAATCATCCTGTAGAGAAACTAGTGCCAGGGGATGATACTTGGTTGCAGGTGGCGCCAAATAAATCACTGGTGGCCATAAACATTACATCAGTCGCTGATCACAGCCGCCATGTTTTGTCGGATGTCTCTGCTTTGATGTCTCATATGAGGAATAATGAAAACCTCTGATACTGATCTGTGTATTGTGGTAGATGGAGCGGAGCATATTAACAGAAATAACTGTCCGGGAGTTCTGTACAGGAAGTGAGTAAGATTGGTTTATTTTCTATAGGTTGTTAAAGATGATTCCTATATAGAGATCCTACTAATCTCTATGTAACTTCATGGAGTTGTATCATGTGAGGGGCAATCACTGACAGATATGGGATATATAGTGTAGTACGCTAATATTCTTAGTATGGGATATATAGTGTAGTGCGCTAGTCTTAATATTCGGCTGCACTGGCATGAGATGTGTTAGGGTTAATAAGAACAATGAGCTGCTTAGTTTTTGTGTATCTTTGATGCTTTATGCAACAAAAACTGAAATCTGAAATGACAGAAGCTGAACTGCAATACCAGACACAACCCATGGACAAGTGTAGCGCTGTTTTTGAGTGAGAGCAGACATGTATTTTTTTTTATCGTAGTTAATTCCTTTTTAGACATTTTATAGATCTCCTAAAATTACAGAACTCATTTCTCAAATTTTGCCCTTCAGGACCTCTGCTTGCTTTCAGTTTTTGGCTAATGTTTTCACTAGTGTCTAGTGTTATGATGGATTTGTTAAATAAAGGATCCAAATGATCACCACTGGATATATATGACCCCCCACAGAGATAGCCCTGATGTCAACATTGTCCAGTCTATCTGGGATGACATGAAGAGACAGACGGATTGGAGCAAGCAACATCCACAGAAGATCTGAGCTTAGTTCTCCAAGATGGCGGCGGGAACAACCTCCCTGCCCAGTCCTGCCAAAAACTGTCTGCAAGTACCAAGAAGAACTGATGGAAAGCAAAGGGCAAAGGTCACACCGAATATTGATGTACTGTACATGTACTATAGATACTGTTTGTTACAGTGTATCAGTCTAGGTCATGGAGCCCAGTACAGTAGAGACATTTCTGTTCACAGATGGTTACCTGGAAAAACACACTGTAACAAACTCAGCACTTGAGGCTCAGGAGCTACAAGTGACACCAATGGAAACAATGAAGTTTCCATTTACTGACAACAAGCAGAGATCTTGAAAATTATGAGAAACTGAAACACGCTGGCGGAGGGTTATCAAGCGACATGTGCCAGAATTAGGAACATGCTGTGCGCCACATTGACAAAGTATTTTAGACACTTTTATGACTTGCACAAAAAGGGGATGTGGCTTAGCGGAAAGGGGCTTGGCTTTGCGGGGATTGGGAGTGGCCTAAGATGTGATTTTTGGTGCATTTTTCTGGTGTAAACTAAACCAACTAATAGGAAGTGTAAAGTCAGACTAAGGGTGGGTTCACACCTGCGCCTGCTGTCCGTCCGTTGCCAATCCAGTGAAAATCTCGGCGAACTGGATTGGCATCGGATACAGACCGGTCAGCGGCGCATTGGTTAAAAACCCATTCATTTGAATGGTTTTTTAAAGCAATGCGCGGGTGTGCGCTTACACCCTCTGCGCTGCAAATCCTTTTTTTTCGTCGGAAACAAAGTCGGACACGCAGGACTTCATGTCCGACGAAAAAAAAAAGGATTCGCAGCGCAGAGGGTGTAAGCGCACACCCGCGCATTGCTTTAAAAAACCATTCAAATGAATGGGTTTTTAACCAATGCGCCGCTGACCGGTCTGTATCCGATGCCAATCCAGTTCGCCGAGATTTTCACTGGATTGCCAACGGACGGACAGCAAGCGCAGGTGTGAACAAAGCATCAGAATAGTCTAAGAATGTGACATATTTTGAGGCAGCATCAGACACTGATAAATCTGATGCAAATTATAAATCCGTTCATCATTCGCCAACTGCGCGGCTGCCTTGGAGAATTTCCCCTTTGGATTCTATTGACTGATCCGAGCAGTGTCCGGTCACAGGGTGGTTCAATTTCAAAAACTGCACCATGAAAAATACAGAAGAAAATCCCTCCAGATAAAGATGCAGTTAGTAAAATTAACTAAGTGAACACTGAACAATTACAAAAGATCGAGAAGCGCGATATGACCCGCCACGTGTGTTTGCGCCCCGAGCCCTGAGCCTGTACGTGTCTCCTGTGGACGATGGGAGAAATGAGCTGGAAAATATTCCAGGGTGTTTCTCCAGAAAAGTTTCTTGTTGCAGCCAGACATAGACTATACAATGTATCTCCTGCAGGAAACTTTGGACATCTCCATGGTAACGGGTAAACGTTGTAGTAACTGGTAATATAAACCAGAGAGAAACATTCGCTGATGATAAACTCTGACTGTTCTCCAAGAAAACAAAAACAAGGGATTCCCCGTTCCGGAGCGGTCACTGGCCGGGTCCTCCAATGTTGTATCCAGGTATCCCAGCAACAAGCAAAATACTTTCCATATCGCTGCGTAAATTCCACTGGATGGAGCAGATTCCTGCAGAGGGTGACACATGCGGAGGAGATAACACAACTGATAAGGTTCAGGGGAAAACAGAATCAAATAATGGCTGAAACTGTATATAGAAAAAATATGGCTGCTGTTTGGTTCCAGCGCCACACTTGTTTATAGGTTGTGTCTGGTACTGCAGCTCAGCGCCATTGAAATGAATACCGTGTCTTTTTTATCTCGTACAAATCCTTTAAATGTTGTTTACCTCTAAAATCGAAGGGTAATATCAGGAAACCAGGAGAAATCTGAATGCAGCTTTGGGTGTGACTAGAGATTACAATGTAATAATGTTTTCAGAATTTTGTTATTGGATGTTCTAGATGAATTTCTTACCAGTAATGTCAGCATGCATCTGCACAAAGAGGGGGTTCTTACTGAGCCCCCCACACAGAAGAGACTGCTAATGTTGTGACCAGAGGATTTCATTGTTTCCAAAATGTGTCTGGTGCCCAACTACAAAAGAAAGAGAAAAAGGAAGCCATGAACATGATGTATACATCGTACTGGTATACAAATTGTATCTGCAAGCATCAAACCAGTATACAGTACATCTTATACAGCATTGTAGCAGTATACATTGTATCAATACATCTTATTAGTATACATCGTATCAGTATACATTGTAGCAGTATATTGAAGCTGTATACAGTGTATCAGTATATTGTAGCTGTATACATTATATCAGTACATTGTATCAGTACATCGTATCAGTATATTGTAGCTGTATACATTATATCAGTACATCATATCAGTATACTGTAGCTGTATACATTACAGTCATGGCCAAAAGTTTTGAGAATGATACAAATATTAATTTTTACAAAGTCTACTGCTTCAGTTTTTCTAATGGCAATTTGCATATACTCCAGAATGTTATAAAGAGTGATCAGCTTAACAGCAATTACTTGCAAAGTCAATATTTGCCTAGAAAATGAACTTTATCCCCCAAAACACATTTCAACATCATTGCAGCCCTGCCTTAAAAGGACCACCTAACATCGTTTCAGTGATTGCTCCATTAACACAGGTGTGGGTGTTGATGAGGACAGGGCTGGAGATCAATCTGTCATGATTAAGTAAGAATGACACCACTGGACACTTTAAAAGGAGGCTGGTGCTTGCCATCATTGTTTCTCTTCTGTTAACCATGGTTATCTCTAAAGAAACACGTGCAGTCATCATTGCACTGCACAAAAATGGCCTAACTGGGAAGAGTATTGCAGCTAGAAAGATTGCACCTCAGTCAACAATCTATCGCATCATCAAGAACTTCAAGGAGAGAGGTTCCATTGGTGCCAAAAAGGCTCCAGGGCGCCCAAGAAAGACCAGCATGCGGCAGGACCGTCTCTTAAAAGTGTTTCAGCTGCGGGATCGGGCTACCAGCAGTGCAGAGCTTGCTGAGGAATGGCAGCAGGCAGGTGTGAGTGCATCTGCACGCACTGTGAGGCGAAGACTCTTGGAGCAAGGCCTGGTCTCAAGGAGGGCAGCAAAGAAGCCACTTCTCTCCAGAAAAAACATCAGGGACAGACTGATATTCTGCAAAAGGTACAGGGAGTGGACTGCTGAGGACTGGGGGAAAGTCATTTTCTCTGATGAATCCCCTTTTCGATTGTTTGGAACATCTGGAAAACAGCTTATTCGGAGAAGAAGAGGTGAGCGCTACCACCAGTCTTGTCTCATGCCAACTGTAAAGCATCCTGAAACCATTCATGTGTGGGGTTGCTTCTCAGCCAAGGGAATCGGCTCTCTCACAGTCTTGCCAAAACACAGCCATGAATAAAGAATGGTACCAGAATGTCCTCCAAGAGCAACTTCTCCCAACCGTCCAAGAGCAGTTTGGCGCTCAACAATGCCTTTTCCAGCATGATGGAGCACCTTGCCATAAAGCAAAGGTGATAACTAAATGGCTCAGGGAACAAAACATAGAGATTTTGGGTTCATGGCCTGGAAACTCCCCAGATCTTAATCCCATTGAGAACTTGTGGTCAATCATCAAGAGACGGGTGGACAAACAAAAACCAACAAATTCAGACAAAATGAAAGCATTGATTCTGCAAGAATGGACGGCTATCAGTCAGGATTTGGTCCAGAAGTTGATTGAGAGCATGCCAGGGAGAATTGCAGAGGTCCTGAAGAAGAAGGGTCAACACTGCAAATATTGACTTGCTGCATTAACTCATTCTAACTGTCAATATAAGCTTCTGTTACTCATAATATGAATGCAACTCTATTTCTGTATGTGATAAAAACATCTGACAAACACACATAAAAACCAGAGGGCAGCAGATCATGTGAAAATAGAATATTTGTGTCATTCTCAAAACTTTTGGCCATGACTGTATATCAGTACATTATATCAGTACATTGTATCAGTACATAGTATCAGTATACTGTAGCTGTATAAATTGTATCAGTAAATTGTATTAGCACATTATATCAGTACATCGTATCAGTATATTATATCAGTACATTGTATCAGTATATTGTAGCTGTATACATTATATCAGTAAATTGTATAAGCACATTATATCAGTACATCGTATTAGTATATTGTAGCTGTATACATTATATCAGTACATCGTATCAGTATATTATATCAGTACATCGTATTAGTATATTGTAGCTGTATACATTATATCAGTACATCGTATCAGTATATTATATCAGTACATTGTATCAGTATATTGTAGCTGTATACATTATAGCAGTACATCGTATCAGTATATTATATCAGTACATTGTAGCAGTATATTGTAGCTGTATACATTATATCAGTACATCGTATCAGTACATAGTATCAGTATACTGTAGCTGTATACATTGTATCAGTAAATTGTATCAGCACATTATATCAGTGCATCGTATTAGTATATTGTAGCTGTATACATTGTATCAGTATACATCGTTTTATTATACATTATATCAGTTTTCATGGATACACAATGAAATTGATATCCATCTGATTATATGGAAGAAGACCCTCCCGCTATTCCGCCTGTCATCTCACCGCAATACTCTGCACTGTTGCCAAATACAGCAGAGCCAGATCATCCAGACCCCTGGACAGAGTAAACCCCACAACCTGCAAGGGAAGAGATTAGTGTGAACAGGAGTCAGCAGACAAAGCAATGACCAGTGCGCTGTCTATTGGGAGCCTGCGGTAGTCCGAAATCTTCCATTATATTCGTTGTCTTATATATTATGTCTATTTTATTTCCATCATTTTCTACATATTTAACTATTTATTGGCTGGAAGTTATACACAATTATTTTACAGACCAATTCATAACTTTTATACATCACATAGAGGCTCAGATGTAACATGGTGGAAACCCCCTGCAATGACCTAGAGTAAAAGGATAACATTCTGTCTTTTGTAGCCACCACTAGAGGGAGCTCAGGCATTTTCTGTATTGTGGGGCAAAAGGTTTTCCCCCTTTTATGCCACTCATGCCAAAGTTGCTCCTCGCTGGCGTATATTTCAGTTCTGCTGAATCTGACTCCAGTCTTATTACATCCCCCCCCAATATGAGATTATTGAGTTTAAAAAGTATATTTCATAAGCTCCCCCTAGTGGTGACTGCAGGCAGACAGAATTGTATCATCTATGTCTATGCAGAGGATTTGGAGCTGTGTATCAGATCTGCAGCTGCTATAAACTAATATTAATAAATGAATTTGCACAGAATGTTGAACCTGTTCTTAAAACTACAATATTTTGGACCTTCAGCCTAAGCTATTTTCCAGGAAGCTGAGATATGGGATGCTCTTTGCTAGATGCTATATTCTCTAGAGCTGTATGATCCCCCATAGGTGTATCTGTAGGGTATATATCTGATCCCTGATCACACAGCTCTTAGTATTTACCATCCCTTTCAGGGTGAGGTCAGCGAGGGGCGATCGGTTTCCATGAAAATCCGGCCAGACATGCAAATCAGTAGTCAAAAAGTCGTGCGGCCGTGATGCCCGGATATGGTCCAAGTGATCATTTAAGTATGTGTACAGGTGCTGGCCCCTGAGAGCGAGAAAAGGAGAATTATTCTACTGAAGGTAAATATTTATACATATGGGAAGGAAAACGTCACAATCAGAGGTCATTATACGATGGCGAACGCCACGGACGTCTGGTAAATCAGCGAAAATCAGCAAAAGAACAGAAGTCATCACAGATTATAGAAACCATGGTGAGAAGTGAGTTACACTGTTATATACTGCTATATACTGCTGTACACTGCTATATACTACTATATACTGATGTACACTGCTATATACAGCTATATACTGCTATATACTGATGTACACTGCTATATACTGCTATATACTGATGTACACTGCTATATACTGCTATATACTGCTAAATACTGCTATATACTGCTATACACTGCTATATACAGATATACACTGCTATATACTGATGTACACTGCTATACGCTGCTATATACAGCTATATACTGCTATACACTGCTATATACTGCTATATACTGATGTACACTGCTATACACTGCTATACACTGCTATATACTGCTATATACAGATATACACAGCTATACACTGCTATACGCTGCTATACACAGCTATACACTGCTATATACTGCTATACACTGCTATATACTGCTATATACAGATATACACAGCTATACACTGCTATAAACAGCTATACACTGCTATATACTGCTATATAATGCTATATACTGCTGTACACTGCTATATACAGCTATTCACTGCTATATACTGCTGTACACTGCTATATACTGCTATACACTGCTGTATACTGCTATATACTGCTGTACACTTCTATATACTGCTATATACTGCTGTACACTGCTATATACTGCTATATACTGCTGTACACTGCTATATACTGCTATACACTGTTATACACTACTATATACTGCTATAAACTGCTATAGAGGAACTGTGACCAGTGCTGGCATTGTTATGGGGGAACAGTGGTATAAGCATGGAAGCACAATGACCGGCATTGTTATAAGGTGCTGAGATGGCGCTGTTATGGGGTTGCTATGACTGGCATTGTTATATGCTATGAGATGGCGCTGTTATGGGGTTGCTATGACTGGCATTGTTATATGCTATGAGATGGCGCTGTTATGGGGTTGCTATGACTGGCATTGTTATATGCTATGAGATGGCGCTGTTATGGGGTTGCTAAGGCACTGCTATTGAGGAACTAAGGCTGTCACTGTTATGAGGGATTAACGGTTATAGTAATTCTGTGCCTGACACTGTTATGAGGGAGCAGAAACTGTGTCTGGTCCTGTTATGGGGGCACAACGACTGATACTGCTGTGTGATAATGTGCTAGGACTGGTGCCGGTACTGTTATGGGGCTTCTCAGGCTGGTCCTGTTATAGGGGAATGGCTTGGTACTGGCATACAAGCATAGTGTTTGGTATTGTTATGGGGCTGGCGTGATTATGAGGATGCTGAGCCTGGTGCTGGGATTGTTGTGGAAGAACTGGGGCTGGCACTGTTACGTGGTTGATTGTACTGGCACTGTCATAGAGGAACTGTGACACATACTAACAAAGATGTACAATGGCGGACATTGTGATGGGGCACTATCATGGCATTATTATGGTACATTGTGATGAGTGTGGTTGCTGAGACTGTCACTGCTATGGGGCACTAGATTGGCATTATTATGGTGTCAGGTGTCAAGATTGTTATGAAGCACTGAGGCTGGCACTGTCATGGGGTAACTGAAGCTGGCACTGTTATGGGGCACTAGATTGGCATTATTATGGTGTCAGGATTGTTGTGAAGCACTGGGGATGGCAGGGGTATGGGGTTGCTGAGACTGACACAGTTATGGGGTAACTGAAGCTGGCACTGATATGGCACGCTGGGTGTTCTAGCCTCACCACCACCAGAGAGACTGTGACTTTAAGGATTAGAAGAAGATTCCGTCGGTTTTTCTGCGGGGTTCTCCAGGCCCAGGGCAGCGGTGTTGTCGGAGTTCTCTCATTTAAGGTAAGTGGTAATATTCATTTAGCGCACATGTACTGTATACACAGCCACACACTAATGAACCCCCGGGGGCTCCTGGCATCTGTTCTACCCCTCTGACATCTGACCTCCCCCCAGCGCTGTATATTTGCTCTTAGAATTCGCTCATTTACCGCCATGTTTTTTCAATTAGACGGTAACATGTGCGGCCAATCAGAGTAGATCATCCAGAGCGCGCTACACTTGGAAGACATTACCGTAATGAATTCACATCGCCCCTCACATCATTCCCAGTGTTTGCCTTTCTGGAACCAACTTGTAATTTAAAACTTTAAACTTTTCTGTAATTTTTTTTTTTCCTGTAATTTATTTTTTCAGAGTCCGTCACGCTTCGGTTTTTCTTTTAGCCTTTGGATACATCAATTCTATTTCAGAATTATTATTATTTATATAGATAAGATGGTAATAATTTAAAAGCTGTGGGAGGCCCCAGACATTGGTATATGAATAGAATGCAAGTATGACAGTAAGGACTGACACATTAGCTTTAGCACATTTCCTATGTTAGTTTTGCATGTAGAGGGCTGTTTTTTTTTTCTTTACACTGATAGCCACATACCCACTCCCCTGTATTAGCCTGAGCAACCCCATAACAATACCAGCTCCAGTGCCAATCACAATGCCAGCCATTGCATTCACAACACAATGCCCCATAACAATTCCACTCTGTGTCCATGAGATTATCAGCCTGTTTTATCCTAACAGTGCCAGTCTATGTCCCCCATAACAATGCCAACCCCAGTGTGACCATAGCAGTCCTAACACAAATGTCCCATAACAATGCCATGATGGTGCCCCATAACAATGCCCCTGTGCATCATCACAATATAAGCCTGTTTCTTCTTAATAGTACAAGTGTAAGCACCCCCATAACAGTGCAAACCTCAGTGCATCTAGGGCAGTTGCAACCCTAACCCCCATAACAATGCCACTGTGCACCTTCATAACAATGCCAACCATAGCGCTTCCATACAGGTTGCAACATAGTGCCCCATAACAATGCCAAAACAGTGCCCCATAATAATGCCAACACAGTGCCCCATAACAATGCCAAAACAGTGCCCCATAATAATGCCAACACAGTGCCCCATAACAATGCCACTGTTCATTATCACAATATCAGCCTGCTTCTCCTTAATAGTACAAGTGTAAGCACCCCCATAACAGTGCAAACCTCAGTGCATCTAGGGCAGTTGCAACCCTAACCCCCATAACAATGCCACTGTGCACCTTCATAACAATGCCAACCATAGCGCTTCCATACAGGTTGCAACACAGTGCCCCATAATAATGCCAACACAGTGCCCCATAACAATGCCACTGTTCATTACCACAATATCAGCCCTTAACAGTACAAGTCTAAGTACTGTATAACAGTGTGAACCCCAGTATTTTTATAACAGTTGCAACCTTAAGCCCCATAACAATGCCCCTGTGCATTATCACAATATCAGCCTGCTTCTCCTTGACATTATAAGTCTAAGCACCCCCATAACCCCAGTGCAGTGTCCCATAACAATACCCCTGTGCATCACCACAATATCAGCCAATCTCCTCTAACAGTGCCAGACTCGGCGCCCCCATAACATTGCCATCCCCCATACTTCCATTGCAATGCCAGTGTCAGCCACTTTGCTTTTACAACAGTACCCAGCCATAGTGCCCCAGTAACATGCACGCCCTCAGTTCCCCCAGAACACGGCATTACTGAAGCTCACGTGCCCATAATATGTCCGTATTATATGGACCATATGGAAACTGCAAATCCCACCCCGGCCGAGGGTCTAATGCCCCAAACCAAGAGCATCATAGGGGTCTGCAGCTATTATATGGTCAGTATTATTGCTGTGTGAATCCAGCCTTAGGGGTGTGTCTGTCAACACAGTGCTGACACATTACACATAGCAACCAGCTGAATTTTGCATGCAGCTCTGGAAGTGATTGGAGCATAAAACAGAATTTCCAACACTGTATATATATTATAACTAAACTTTACAGACTTGGTTCCTTATGGTGCGAGGGATCTTGGCAGCTCTTTATCTGCGCCCCTGTTGGGATTTGCTCGTACAAGGCTCGTACAGCCAGGCCGGCCTCCTAGACCCAGGCTTGTAATGAAGAAAGCAGACCCCTAGTCCTAACCACAGCCCCAACCAAGGAGGAACACATTCCTGCTACATCCAGAAACATAATCTTTCTTCTCCTCCCGTCTTTGATCTTTGTCCCATTTTACCCCGCTCTAATTTTTTTTTCTCTTTTTGTCTAAAAGCTTTCAATCAGTGCAAGACAAAAGTAATTCTTGTCAGGGATATCTTGGCAGATCTTTCCTATTGTATGAGCCGGGCTGCTTTATATCATTACAGTAATGACAAATTGAAAAGGTTCCAGTAGGCAGCCAGAAAGCCGCAGGAAAAAAAAATAAAAAATAAAAAATTGACACTGACCTGGATTTCGCTTTCTTTTGTAATTCGGTGAATCCATCGTGGCCCTGGACGACGTGTTCGATCTTAAGAGGGGAGAGAGAAATGCAAATTGAATGAAGTGTAATGGAGACTGCGTCTAATTCTGCATCGCATAATGCAGCGTAATCCATTTTTCTGCCCGGGACGCAATTTACAAAAACACCGCGGCCCGATCGCTACAATTAATTTACATAGATTGGACCTAGGTCAGCAAAACACCAGAAGAAAAGTAACATTGAAGCTTGGAGAGGACAAGGCGCATGATATAAAGAGAGGAGGTGGAGGAGGGAAAAGTGCCCGAGATCCCCGATGTCCGGACCTCACAAAGTTTTTGGATTGCTTCATTCTGCTTAGGCTGGGACTGCGTGGTGGTTACAGCGGGCGCTGAGCACGGGCAGGGTGTAGAAATACATTAAAAGGGTTTTTGGTTTTATTTTTCAAAACTCCCTTTTTGTTTCAATATCTCACCATTCACAAGATCTCCGCTTGCTGTCAGTGAATGGAGGCATTCTTGGCTGGATTTTGAGGTTGTAAATCCATCCTCATCACATCGGACTCGTAAGGGTCGATTTACATGAATAGTTAGTTCTTGTGTTTATTGCAAAAATGTTGCAGTGTTGCAAATACTGCAACAAAGAATGACTACTGAAAATACACTGTATCGCTAGGTCCCCACCTGCATTCAGGTTTGTGTTCAGGGGTTCCACTTGGGGACCCCACGAATGGAAACCTAATCTGCTTAAAAAGTGGTTACCCACGGAAACCCACAGATCCCATAAACTGTAATGGAGTCCGCCGCGTTTCTGCCCGGTTTCCGCGCTACTTGCAGGGATTTTCTCTCCGCATTTTTTAAGTGGAATGGGGAACGGAATCCCCGAACGGAGTTGAAGCAATGGTGTGAACGCAGCCTAAGATAAACCCCTAATACATTGTAACAAGCCATGCACCTGTGTAAGTTAGACATGTAAATTAGCCCCTGGTGGTAGGAAAGTCTCAACTCCAGGACAGCAAGCAGACGTCTAGAAAATGGAGCAGCACAACTATAACTCCACCCACCTTTCATAAACATACAGTAATGTGCAAAAGTTTTAGGCAGGTGTGTGTGTGTGTGTGTGTGTGTGTGTGTGTGTGTGTGTGTGTGTGTAGTGCTGATGCAGTATAAATGTGTTCAGAAATACAAGGGTTAATAGTTTATTTTGAAAAAGATACATGAAAAGAGAAATGTAAATCCCATCAATATTTGGTGTGACCTTTGCCCTTTGCCCTCCATCAGTTCTTCTCGGTACTTGCAGACAGTTTTTGGCAGGACAGGGCAGGGAGGTTGTTCCCGTCGCCATCTTGGAGAACTAAGCACAGATCTTCTGTGGATGTCGCTTGCTCCAATCCGTCTGTCTCTTCATATCATCCCAGACAGACTGGATAATGATGAGATCAGGGCTATATCTGTGGGGGCCGGATCATCACTTCCAGGACTCCTCCTCCAAAGGGCAAAGGTCACACCAAATACTGATGGGATTTAGTTTTTGGATTTTAATTGATAAAAACAAAAATACACTATTAACCCTTTCCTTTCTGAAAACATTTTTACCACGCTGCATTTTTTTTTTTTTTTACACCTGATTAAAACTTTTGCACAGTACTGTATATTTTTCTTCTAAAGTTCCCCTCCCCCACTGGGCAGATGAGCTCAGATTTGCACTGTGTATGGCTCCGGATGACAGGCTGATGTCTCTGCGCTCGCTCCAGGAATCACTTTCTATCCAGAATCGATATGTAAATGTTGCAGATGGAGCGGCCGGAGCGCGGTGTTATCTGAGTCACGCCGGATTATCTAACCCTCATGACTAAACAGACATATATTATGCAGAGAATCAATGAGCGGCCATCACTGCACATCACATCACTGCCATCTGAGGCAGAGATCAGAGGATAAACCCTGCTATAGCCTGCGGGCAGGTACGACAGGACAGGAGGGGTCGCTCCGAGGAGCGGGGGGGTCTCACCGCCAAATTATAAGGGGCCAAGTTTATCTGAATAAAATGTAACTATTGTGTAATGAAAAGTTCTGCAACTTTCTAATATACATTTATTCCTCAACATTTTCAGGGACTCTTTTTACTGGCAAAACATGAGAACATTCACAGGCAGCGACCCTGTAACTACAGCTGAGGGTTTGTTACAGTTGTATCCAGCCTAGACAATCCTGCACTGATACATTGTAGCAAGGACAGGGGAGAGTTCTGAGGATTCACAGAGGTTTGTGCAGACTGGATACTATTGTAATGAGGATATAATCTGTGTCGTCAGGCTATGAGCTCTGCTGCTATTTGCAGACGTGGTGGTGGCGAGGTGGTGCCGACCTACAGAGACCTGCCAGGACCTTCCTCCTCAATGACATCACCATAGCAGTACAATTCCCTGCAGTCCTGGTTGTGAGACCGTGGCCATTCCTGCACAACTGTCCCGGCTTCAACTCTGTCTGCATCCTCATGGGCAGATACAGACCGGGTGCGATTGGGCAAGATCAACAGGGCATGGGCGGGATTAGAGGCGTGGCTTATATGCCCATGTGCAGAGGAGTAACTTGAAGTTTCTGGGCTCTAATGCAAAAATCTGTAATGGGTCCCGCACTTACCATTGGTTATCTCTAATACTGGTATCTCCTTATATTATAGAGAGCCCTTTGGGCCCTCTCTGGCTCCAGGGCCCGGTATAGATAGCTACCTCTGCACCCCCTATAGCTATGCACCTGCCCATATGTGAATTTGCAGATTTTGTCCATAGAGCAATAAACAATCACTACATGATCGCAACATCCTGTCCGGGCTCTTTCTACAAATGTTCATTTTATTTATTTACTTAATATAAAAGGCAACAATTCTAATAATGTCACGAGTGCTGTTTGCCATGTGTAGTCCTAGCAGCGGAACCTCCATTTTTGGTATTATTGAGTAATCGTTAGGTCACAGAGTCGCCTTGTCTTTTCACATGTGCACAGCCTCTGCTAACTCCTCCCCTTTCATCTCTCTGCAGCTCCGCCCATGAAGTTTTACAATAGAATCCATCTAGGTCTTTATCTATGGCAGCTCGGGAATACTGAGGCAGCACAAAGGATATCTCATAGCCATGATGGAGATCTGCTTACAGTACAGAGCAGGTGAACCTGCAGTACATTATATAATAGGCTGGTGGGGCTGGATTATGTACGGATGGCGGTATGTGGCATGTTACATAATACCTCATACAACTTACTAGTTTTCCGGTTGCACTTTGTCCACCCTCGTTGAGCCAGAATCCTGGAACCATGGCCGAGTAATAGGGCCCCCAGACACCCGGGACAAATATAGGCTCCTCGCTGATCTGTATGAGGCGGAAACAGAAATATCACATGACTGGAATGGTTACATATAGCAATTTAGGCTTAATAATTCTGTATGCCCCTCTGTAATGGGTAAATTGTGTCTGTCCTCATGGGGGTGGGACAAGTGATGTCACCAATTGTAGGGCGGTGATGTCATTTACTGTATTCTTCTATGGTAAGATAACCAGCTTCATTGTATCACTTAGAGCCCACCATGCAGAGTAGGGCCCATCAAACCTGACCCTATGTGATGCAAGGCCATCCACCCTAGCACAGTCCTCCTGTACTGTATATACCATGCCCTTATATACAGCAGATACAGTATAGCAGAGATCTCAGCACATGATGATGCACAGACACTCACTTAGCGGTTCATTTACCGCCGGCCTGGAATCCTTGCTTACTTTGGCTGATGCCATCTGTAAGAGTTTACATTGGACAATTCTTTCCAATTATATGGAAAAGCTTTGTTAAAAAAGAGAAAGCATCTGCGCGTCACTGGGAAGGATCAGGATGAAGCTGCTGCAGCACACGGAGCCCCCGACCGCCCAGGATGAGCCGGGGTATAATGTAACCAGCATTTGTTATCTATAAAGTATATATAGCCCAAGGTGGATACAGGAACCTGCTGGCCTATGGCGGAGAATGGCAGAGGGGGCAGCAATGGAGGGGGTAGAAGATAACTTGTGTGCCCCAGTCTCAGACGCCCAGTCACATGACGTCTTGTGATCTATATAGAAATTACAGGACAGATAATAAAGAGGCTGCCATCTGACAGCCACTCCTTCTCTGACATCAATATTCCTGCCGATGACATCACTGCCGATATGGAGCCAAGTGAAGGGACCAGCATAACATGGTAGATGCTAGAGTGCTTAAAAGTAGGTTCTCTCTGCCAGTAAGTGGCGCTGGGGCTTGTGTCCATGTCACCTCCTGTTAGTATTAGGCACCACCAGAACCGGCTCCTTGGGCGACAGAGCCTCAGTGGGCCCATTTTGCAGCAACTCATGCACACCGCAGCAAAAAAACAACTGAAATTGAGTGTTTTCTGCTGAGGCGGACCTACTGGAGTGGACTGTAATACAAAGTAGATAGAAGATGTTGGAAAGTAAGATGTTGGAATGTAAAGAGGGAATTTAGGCGGACATCTGCCCCGGATTACTCTTTATTTTCTGCCCCCGGCTCACGGTGGTGGAATGACAATGCAGATCATACAGACCATCAGTATTCTGTTGCAGTTTCCACCATTAATTAGGCCTAGATGAATGAGTCTAACCAATGCGGAGTCTGAAGACGCGGCCTATGAATCAGCTGCAGAATCCGCGGCAAGGTCAAGCAGGAGGTTTTCTTTTCCCAGCATCCTGCTCCAATTATTTTCAATGGGAGGCAGAATGAGGGAAGAATCTGTCACTGATTTGGGGGCGAAATCCACTCCTGGACAATTCCTTTAACCATAGGACAGTATTCAGGGGTGTAAATAAAAGTTCACGGGTCCTGGTGTAAAAGCTCAGTTTAGCCTTCCTGCACAACTTTCAGCCATGTTTCATCCGTACATTTTAACAGTATTTACATTTCCCTTTCCTTCTCTCTCTGGCCCAGACCACCATGATGACTTCTTCACACCGTGTCTGTGCACACTAGCTTCTCATCATTCCCATCCCCTGTTGATGATCCCCCTCCTTTAATAATCGTGTCTCCTTATGTGGCACAGCCTCCCGCACAGAATCCCTCCTTCACTATATGCTGCTGACCAACTGCTATTTTGCCACTAGAGGGTTAATTTCCTCCTTTCTGACAGTGGACGGCTGTGTATCATAAATTTTCTCACTCCAGTGCACCAGAGGGCAGGGGGAACACATGTAATATGCACAGACTGCCAGATATCAAAAGGAAAGCAGAAAAGAGATCAAAGAAGTTTATCCGGCCCTAGTGTGGTGAGGGGGACCTGTGTGCCCTCCCGGCTTCTGGGCCCAGTTATGACCACTAGGACCACTTGAGTTACTTAGTGACAGTCTGAATAAATCTTACCATATCAATAATGGCTATAATACTATATCTAGAATTCAGATTCCCGGAAAGTTGTGTTACACACAATACTCTGGTGACCATACAATGTAACAAACTCTGTACAAGGACCCCCTGCTGACCACAGCATGCAGATCATCCCCTTGTATCACTCATGGTTCTGGACACATATTCTCTCCACGTACACTGCTGGGGTCAGGGAGACTCTGCCGGATCGTCTTTTGCTGAGCTCTGCTATTCTGGAGATCTCTGACAAGAAGAACAATTGGGTGTAATGTGAGATCCGGCCTCACTTCTAAACACTGGATGGAGATGGATTATTTACTTGTCAGATTAAGAGCCAGTTCGGATGGGGAAGTCTCCGCCGGGCACATAAAATACAAAGGGCGGGAGGAGGAAAACTCAACAGAAATCTGACAACTTCATGTTCAGCAAGAATGTAGCAGTCTCTATACGTTACTGTATCATGTCATATGGAACATTAAAGGGGCGGCAAACAGAAACCTCCAGAACAGCAGATATAATAATGTCTCTGCAAGATTGTCAGGTTATTATATGTCAGTAAACTGCTCTGCAGTCAAACTATGAATGGATCAGCGCTTTCTGCCTCTCCCAGAGCAGGAAATCTCAGCATGACTGATCAGCAGTCTATGCAAATGTAACCCCCTCTCTGAAATTGAAGATGAAACGAAGAACCACACAAGGTGCACAACTTATAATAAGGGAGAATAAAGTAACACAGAAAATAGTCATATGAGTGTATGAATGCACTTCTGTGATGTCATAATGTCCTGTGATGTCATAATGTTCTATAAATACCAAATGTCCTATTTTGCAATGTTCTGTGATGTCATATTCTATATATGTTAATATGTTCTAAGTTAAAATTTTCTTGTGATGTCATAATATTCTATAAATACCTTAACGCCTTATATTACAATGTTCTATGATGCCATAATGTTCTATGTTATAATGTCTTGTGATGTCATGTTTTGTGATTTTAGAATGCCCTGTGATATGAGAGACATAAGAAGTTTTTATGTCCTCTAATGTAATGGCTCATAATATTATGATGTCTGACTGTTTTTTGATGTCACAGTGTCTTGTGATGTCATAACAACTTGTGATGTTATTAAATCCTACATTGTTACAATGACTTTTGTTGTCATAATGTCCTTCTGTATATATTGGGGTGCAGTGGTAATAGAGGGATATAGGCAGAGGTCCACAGTGCTATATAAAAGAGCAGCAGCAGTGTATACAGGTGGGCGCAGACTAAGATCAATCTGCAGTGATATAATCTTACTTTATTGATCTCTCATCCAAGATTTTTACATCTACCATAGACCCCATAGAACTGCATATAATGGCCAGTTACAGTGCAATTCCCTATTAACATATCTGCAGAAAGCTGAGTGACAATGCAAATACTTGTAGTGATCTCAAGTGATGTCATGCCTTTTTCTCTAGTCACATCCAGAGCAGCTTTCAAATACATCCTTGTTCTGGTGTCAGACATGTGACATAAAAGCCATCCCTGTGATCTCTGACAAAGCACCACATCTCAGTAACAGGAAACCAGCAAAAAGTGCAGCTTTAGAACTGAATGGAGAAGAATATAATAATGGTCTTCTCTAGACCAGACAAAGACCAAACACACCGCAGCCTGCAAGGAAACAGCAGCCAAGTTATACAGAAGCCTTTGCTGGTAATTCTCTGCAGCTTCCCGAGAACCCCCAACCCAAAAAACAACATGTTTTTATTTTGCAGTCGGAGGTTTGTGCCAAGATATTCACGTGGCATCTGTAATAAAATCTCCAGAAACACTTGGCTGCGTCACGTGCTCTATAGAAATAACTTCCAGAAAGGCGAATGTGAACGCTGACCTCTTCCAGTTACAATCCGTGAGTCATTTCTGAGCCGAACGGATCAATCTGAGGCCGGAGCAAGAACCTCGAGCCGGATCCATTAGAGGCTCTTACTGCACAATGTATCAATTAGGGATCTGGAGTAAGTCTCAGGAATCTAATGTCTTCTGGTAAAGCTGGATGAAAACCATTCTGGACTCCATGACAAGTCAGTAGTCACCCAGCTTTTCTTCAAGTGCCACTGTAGATAGGCAAATGGATATACCTATACCAAGTATAAACAGCTGGATACCAAGCCATATGGGAGTTGTGTCAATGGCTGCCACCCAGTGGGTCTAGAAACTGATGTAAATAAGAAATAGCTCCACTCCTGCCCCTAGGCTGTGTCTGGTACTACAGCTTGGACTTCTACACTTGACAGCCCATAGACAGAAGAGTTTATCTTAACTTATGCAGCCATTTGTTCTCAAATAATTTGCTGACAGCTTTATTGTAAAGTTATGTGCTCCCATCTGAAGCACTGACCTCCTCTCTGCTCCTTTGGTGCTCACAATGAACAGAAGGTCAAGATCAAGGCTTTAATATACCTTCATTGTCCTGACTGTTCATACAAAAATATTATGTGCACCAGAGGAGCAGAGCGGAGGTCAGTACTCCAGGGGAAGCACATAACTTCACAATAACTTGGTCAGCAAGTTATTCAACATTACACTACACACAGGCTCATTCTCAGAGGGTGGCGGTGGAGGTATTACTGGATTACTTCTATCAGCCCTATAGAAGTCTACACCACTAGGAATGTTTCATGCAGGGAGCATGCCCACTCATAGACTCTTAGAGATTGTGCCAACGCAAGGATTCTTGGGAAGTGTGCTAATTTAATTACTTTATTTAAGGGTGCATGTCCACTCAAGGAGTTTTTTTAAAGGAGCATGTGCATTCAAGGACTTTATTTTTATAGGAATCATGCCTATTAAAGCATTTTTTGGGGGAGCATGACCATTCTAGGACTTTTTTTAGGCAGTATGCCCACTCCAGGACATTTAAGGCAAATGAAAGACTCTCTTATTGAGGAGTATTCCCAATTGAGGACTCTTTTAGGGAGCATGCTCACTCCAGACTTATTTATGGAATTTTTGTTATTTTTGCATATTATTTGGGTGCACTATGTGTAACATTCCCTTTTTATGGTGGGTAAATGTGTTTTGCTGACCCTCAGTTCTTCCGCCTGTTCTCAGCATTGCACAAGCAGAGCACATGGCACATCACATCAATCCATAGGCCAGGAAGACGATACACTTGTTGGTTTGTCCAACACTAAGAAGGAGTAGGATCCCATTACAAGAACACCGTGAGCCAGCTTGTGTTTCCTGCCCTGTCTACACCCGCGGATGGATGTGAGGAGCGCACACACCACTCTGGCTCCAGGCTATACCCAACGGCCAGGCTCCGGAGTTGGCAGGTGTCTTGGTGTTTCCCAGCCGCTGTCAAAACTCAGACACCGAGCTTCTCACAGTCACACAAAACAAGATCTGGCCGACGCTGCATCCAAGATAGAAAAAGAGAAGGAAAAGAGACTGGAAATGTATAAGACAGAGCAAACACTGCAGACTATTAATAGACAGATTAAAAATCCAGGGCAAAGGATGAGAGCCGGGCACCTGTCAGCAGACAGCAGGAACTGGCCAGACCCAGACAGGGCTAGGAGATGAAACTGGAACTGTGGAGGACTAAGAACAGGGGGCAGCAGATACCAGGGTAATGGTGGACGTCTCATTGCTGTCCTTCAGGAACTAGGTGCCAGACTGCTACTATCAGCAGAATACAGACTATACAGGTAGCTAATATAGTTGCCATGGGGTAGATGATTGGGGGTGGATCTATCGCTAACCCCCTCTTTGCTTTGTTTAAAGAGGACCTCTAACCCCCTCCACCAACCACATCTTTTTGGATCCTTCAATAGGCTCCGCTACACTGATTCCAGCAAGGTTCTTATTTTTTCAGTAGCCCCCACCATTCCTGAGCAATCAATGCTAGTTTCACCTCCCAAAACACTAATAGGCTCCCTACTATCAGGTGGGAGGACCCAGATGATCTGCTTCAACCAAGGACCGTCCACCATAACAGTAGCGAGTCTAATTAGCATAGTGGGTGCTGGAACTAAGAGCCCAGATTTCTCAGGAATGGTGGGGGCTAGAGAAAAGGGGGGCTATTATAAAGGAGGGGAGTCGATTAAAGTATGCAAGAAGATGGAATTGGTGAAAGGTCTCCTCTAAACCTGCACAGGGTCTCCATAATTTCAGCCTGAGGAGTAACCTGCGCTAGGACATGCTGTCCTGGGTGGGGGGGTTGTCATGGAATGATCCAGCTAGAGTCATTTTGAAGATTAAAATGATTTTTTGTTCATATAAACTTTAAAGATGTTATTACACTAGTAACATTTCCCTGTTCACACGACATCTTGGGGGCACTTATGGATTCACATTGTTGTGATTGTTAGAGGCTCCCGAGGTCGGACCCCTCAGTGATCAAACACTTCTTCTCTATTTACTGGGCAGGATCCCTTTAATAGAGGGGGGGTCCCCCATATAGAACACTTATCTGTAAGTCAGAACTATAAAGATGATCTCTGTCCCTGGAGGACCCGGCATATCTGAGCGCTACATAGATAGCTCATTGATTTCAATGAATGTGTGTGTAGTACTTCATTTCCCCCTGTGGAGGCGCTGCAGGGGAATTCAACACTTGGTGCTGTCTTCTTCTACTGGGGGTCTTCGTAGAACGACACTCTGTGCACAGTTTCTTGCTGGGATCCTTTGTAGCATAAAGGGATTGTGCAAAACAAAGAACTCACTAAGGCCAAGGCTAAAAACTTCTCAGCTGTTTTGAGGGTGCAGTGTGAATACGGCTCTGCTCCTGCCTTATAGCTATCCCTCTGCTTTATGTTATTGGATTCCTCCTGATGGCTGTTCTTGTGCCAAAACCACAAAAATCGTGAAGTTAAACTTTTCTCACAGCTCGGCTGCCAACCTCTTCCCTTTCCCAGGAGTCGCACAAAGGTGCTTCTGTAGCTCAGATGTAGAACCCGCTGTACCTGATGTCAGGAGACCCATCCAGCACCGGCCTGACCACAGGCTCAACCACTACAGTAATCCAGAGGTGCCCCCCGCCCACCCCATGTCATGGTCCCTGGGAAATAATAATGGAGGCGTAATGACCCCCAATAGGCTAAAAGAAAGACCCTATTCACACTGTATCATCTGTGTACCAGGAAAAGGCAAGTGAGAGCTGGATATGAGGACAGGTCCTCAAAGGTTTATATAGCAGGTCCTCCTTGTGTGATCTGATGGACCAATCATAGAGTCTGTGTTTAGTCTCAAATCTCCCTGCAGACCCCGAAAGGTTTAATATTTTACTGAGAATGCTCTGCTGTAAACCTACTAGACCTATTGTTAACACTAGTAGTATAATGTTGTACCGTGTTAGCCATAGAAAGTAGTGAAAGAGTGAAGAGTGAACGTATCGCCTGATTTCTTCACTCTTCTACTATTGTTAACACTGACATTCTGCTGAATTATACTTCAGAGCTGTAGTCACAATTCTGCAGACTTTGGAGCTGAAATACGCCAGGATTGCCTTCTTGTTTAGTGAGTGCCTCTCCTATTGTAACAGGTCTTGTAGTTGTGTTCTCCACCAGCAGAATAGTGAGCGCAGCTCTGGAGTATAATACAGGATGTAACTCAGGATCAGTACAGGATAAGTAATGTAATGTATGTACACAGTGACTGTACCAGCAGAATAGTGAGTGCAGCTCTGGAGTATAATACAGGATGTAACTCAGGATCAGTACAGGATAAGTAATGTAATGTATGTACACAGTGACTGTACCAGCAGAATAGTGAGCGCAGCCCTGGAAGTATAATACAGGATATAACTCAGGATCAGTACAGGATAAGTAATGTAATGTATGTACACAGTGACTGTACCAGCAGAATAGGTGAGAGCTCAGGAGTATAATACAGGAGTAACTCAGGATCAGTACAGGATAAGTAATGTAATGTATGTACACAGTGACTGTACCAGCAGAATAGTGAGCGCAGCTCTGGAGTATAATACAGGATGTAACTCAGGATCAGTACAGGATAAGTAATGTAATGTATGTACACAGTGACTGTACCAGCAGAATAGTGAGTGCAGCTCTGGAGTATAATACAGGATGTAACTCAGGATCAGTACAGGATAAGTAATGTAATGTATGTACACAGTGACTGTACCAGCAGAATAGTGAGCGCAGCTCAGGGCCCCCCCAGTATAATACAGGATGTAACTCAGGATCAGTACAGGATAAGTAATGTAATGTATGTACACAGTGACTGTACCAGCAGAATAGTGAGCGCAGCTCTGGAGTATAATACAGGATGTAACTCAGGATCAGTACAGGATAAGTAATGTAATGTATGTACACAGTGACTGTACCAGCAGAATAGTGAGCGCAGCTCTCGGAGTATAATACAGGATGTAACTCAGGATCAGTACAGGATAAGTAATGTAATGAGTACACAGTGACTGTACCAGCAGAATAGTGAGCGCAGCCCGGGAGTAAAAAACAAGAAGTAACTCAGGATCAGTACAGGATAAGTAATGTAATGTATGTACACAGTGACTGTACCAGCAGAATAGTGAGCGCAGCTCTGGAGTATAATACAGGATGTAACTCAGGATCAGTACAGGATAAGTAATGTAATGTATGTACACAGTGACTGTACCAGCAGAATAGTGGGCAGCCGGAGTATAATACAGGATGAACTCAGGACAGCAGGAAAAAGTAAGAGCAGGGCGCCGAAAAAGGGGGGCTCAGGAGTATAATACAGGATGTAACTCAGGATCAGTACAGGATAAGTAATGTAATGTATGTACACAGTGACTGTACCAGCAGAATAGTGAGCGCAGCTCTGGAGTATAATACAGGATGTAACTCAGGATCAGTACAGGATAAGTAATGTAATGTATGTACACAGTGACTGCACCAGCAGAATAGTGAGCGCAGCTCTGGAGCATAATACAGGATGTAACTCAGGACCAGTACAGTATTATATAGATGCATTATAGTTCGCCACTCTTTGTGCCAGGACATGTATATTCAGCTGTTCCCCTTTACCGCTCTGTGTATACTGAATTTGCTGTTATCCTCCACCCGACACTCAAAAATGAAGAAAAATATTGAATGATTCCCATATACATCAGAGCCGTCTTATGCTCCTATAAACTAGCAGACTGTATTTTGGCTGGAAACTTCAATAATTAGTCCAAGCTAAATACCTTCCCTCCTAGTCTGTGCCACCCAGCTTTCCCGCGCTCTGTTCTCTCTGGTAATTAATTAGTGTCAGTCTTTAGTATGAGACATCTGGGCTTGGCTGCCATGTAACCCATATGGCGGTGACTTCGTACTTCACCTGCGCCCCTCTGGGCTTACAACAAATTGTATCTACATCCACATCTCACAGGTACGGGCATGTGGCACACTATATGGTGGCGCAGTATGAGCAGGGATCGTACACGAATGTGCCACTTGTTTTCCTCCTATGTTTTGCCGTTTTCCATGACGGGGTTAATTATAACCTCGGATACAGGTTTGTATCGCTTCTATATCAGAATATAGACAACGTCTGGCCGTGGAGGAAAATCGCGTCCGCTCACACAGGGGTCTTTCATTAGCTTCAATCAGTGAGCGGCGGTCCGGGGGCCGTAACGTGAAATCTATGGGATAAGTTACAGGCGATTAATACGCCGCGGCTTTCCCTGTACAAATAGTCGATAGCTGTGAGCACCTGGTGCAACGTTCCACATGGCGTAACGCAAATCCCTGTCAGACGCTCCCGATGCACGTACACTGGTAATTACAATTAGCCGGGCAGTAGAAGTGGACATGCTCATGTGACTCCCAGTCATGTCTAGGAAGCCGCTGCCGAACAAAACCGTCTTCTTTACTGCGCCAAAGTCAGGCAAGACAAAAATAAGCAGATACTCAGACACCTACGCATGAGCGAGCACCACAGCGTCCAATATCACGGATACCAGGATGTCTAGTCTGCACTGTGTCCTATAGGAAACCTTTACATAACTAGCAACAATGTATCTTAAAGGGGAAGTCCTGGAATGCTCTTTTGTCATGACTTTCACTTTGCTTATTAACCAAGCTTAAGATCTCTTCTTACTGTCAGTGCAACTATGTAGCTGGTGCGGAGTGGCAGTGTAGGTGAGCTGCTTGCTCGCTGCCAGAGGGGGCGCCATGAAGTCACTCTGCCTTGGCCAGAGTATCCAGATATGGGACTAGACTAGAGCAATGATTAACTCTTATTTGGCGTCTCTCTATAAGGCTGTTTCACACTACTGTATATGCCATTGGTCTCCAAACTGTGTTCTATCCGTGTCCAATCCGTGCGCCATCGGTGTCCGATTTGTTTCCGATCCGCGTGTCATCCGTGTCCGATCTGTGTCCAGTCTGTGTGCCATCCGTGTCAGATCCTTGTGCCATCCGTGTACACTCCATGTGCCATAGTTTTTTGTTCTGTGTTCAGTATGACTGCTGTCTTCTTTCTTTTTCAGTCTCATCTAGCTTGTTTTTTATTTTTTACACCTCGCCTGGGCCTGAAGAGACCCCGGAGTATAATAATTTACCACAATGCATGCCGTGGCGGTCATTTTATTTTGTCCGAGACAAATCCCCTTGACCACAGTGTACATTGGGATATTTGGGTCAAACCCAGGTGGGAACAAAGTTGTTCATCTCTATTTGCGACTGCTATTAGCGCTTCGTTTGTCCTTCGATGGACCAGAACAACGGACATCCCGGTTCTAGTGTGAACCTTGCAAGGTTTTTCATATACCTGTCTATATTTTACTACAGAGGCGTCTGCTGCTTAGTATTTACCTTGTATTTTGCTTCCAATGCGGAGACACTTTCTAATTCCTTCTAATGAATTTTTGGCGCACGTCTGTGACTTTCGGCGCACATCGGGAGCCATCTTGAAATAAGCGTCACATGCTCCTACATCAGGGCGCTGCTGCTTCTTTGATGCTTCAGTATAATGGTCGACCTAACTTATGACCATTGTCAGATTTGCATTAAAGGAATTAATTCTATAAACCTTTTAACCGATATTACCGTTTGGTGCACGACACGATTTTTGGTGCACTTTTTGGCGCAGCAGCGCAAGACAACACATCTGCACCTACATTACATGTGGCCCCCGTATTAGAAAGAATTCCCTGTTACAATATTTCACTATATAAGGCTATGTTCACATCTGCGCCATCTTGTCCATTCTTCTGGTCCGGCAGAGGAACAGAAAATTGTTCTGCAAAAATAGCGGATTCAACCAGAGCCGCAGGGGCCCCATTGTCTATAAAGGGGTGCATTGGGTTTCCCTGTTTTTTAAACTGAAATCTCCAGGAGTCGGCCCACAGCACTGGCAATGTGAGGGATCTGCGCGGGACGGGCGGCAGGAAAAATCTGCCAGATCCATAACAAGAAAGCTTCATAATTCCGTCTAATTCTACGACACGCTTTAGCCCCGCCACCTTTGGGTTTTAGAAGGAGTGTTGAGCCAGCCGCACTTCCTATGTAGTTCTATCTGGCGCTCATCTTGTTGCACCATAATCTAAAGTGTCCTCCCTGTAATAGGAAATAGGTGTATCAATTCACTGACAGGAAGCAGAGATCCTGGTGATGGGCAGTCATACAATGTTACAATTCCTTTCCGTACAGATACAATAGTTCAATGTAAGAGCTTAGCCCCGCCCCTTGACGTCGCTGCCCCCTGTGGCCCTGGACGGCGCTGCTAATGATTCTGTCATCACTGAAAGCAGATTCATGACAAGTTGTTAATCTTCAGGTAATGATAGATGGGAAGGATCAGCAGCGCTCCGCTACCAGCACCGACGGGGAGGAGGGGGAAGCAGCACATGGCAGTGTATATAACCAGTTATATCTGATCCATGGAAAGTAGTGTAGCTTTATCTGTGACAATTATCTAGATATGTAGGAGAAAGTCAGGTGACATCAAGTCAGGTGACAACCCCCGTGTTAAGGGTACAGCTAGTACAATGTACAATGGCGCCCATCAAGAAAACTTCTCAATATGATCCTCTGATGTAATCCATAAGGGCAGTGTGAACACAGACTAAGACTCCATGCACACAAGCGTGTGCATTGTCCGTGTGCCAGACATGTTCTTCACGGCTAGCAAACTGAGTCTGACCCATTCATTTCTATGGCCCCATAAACACGCCCGTGTATCATATCATATTCCTGTCTGTCTTGTGGCCCGCGCTCACTGAAAGAAGTGAATGGGGCTGTGGAGGAACAGGCGGCACACGGATGGGATCCATGAGCTGTCCGAGGTGTTGCACACGTATGCATGGTCCGCGTGCTAGCTGCATTTTTCACCGGTTTGTTTTTATGGCCTCATACATACGGCCATGTATTATCACGGGTCCGTGTATAGGGCTGTGAGTCCGGGGCAAAACTCAGGACAAGTCCTATTCCATATCCATCCATGGGCCATCCGTGCCGTTCATCCATGGACACAGCACATACACACGGCCATGTGAACGAAGCCTAATGTATCACAGTCAGGTGAGCGACAACTCCTTTAAGAGCCAGAAATGTGCTCACATCATTTGTCACTTCCCTTCCCCCACTCAGCAGGGGCTGAGATGAAATCTGTGCTCCATCCTGAAGTGAAGATGATGGGGGTTATACTACAGAATTCAGGTGCTTGTCGGAACGTCTTTACCATGCGATATGGAACGTTCCGTGCGCCGCTGATGTTTATAGCAGTTGTATCTGGACTTGTACTTTAGGTTTCAGTATTTCCTATAGGCGGCCGCTCTGGGGTTTTGCGCTGTCTGTGTCCTTCCTTGTCCCTGTATTTATAGACATGATGAATAGACGGCGGTTCAGGTCGCCCGGCTTTACGCCCCATTTGTTTTCAGACCCGTCCGCACAGACATAAATACCACATTCTATAAACTCAGAAGATGTCTCTGTAAAGTCTTGTGAGGGGTGAACTGAGGACGTGGGGACGGCACTGAACAAGAGGAGTTATTGGTGGGATACTGACCGCCATATGGCAGGAGGACGTTCCACAGATCAACGCCAGCCGCGACGTGATTGGCTGATTTTCACATGGCAGGTTATTTCCGGTCACGTCGGCGCCAATCACTCCGATTGAGAAACACGGGAGAATATAAGAGTCAGTCACATATGTTACTATATACACTAGCAGAAAAGTACTAAAAAATGCCATAAATAAACATTTAAAGGGGATCTCCACCCAAACCTTAAAATCATATATCAGTAAATAAGAAGACAATGAAGCAGCTGACATTCAGGCAGTCGATTTCTGTTTCTTATGGAGATATTGACAGCAGTTTCAGTTCAGACATTTTGCCAAAAGACAACAGGAAGTGCAAGTAAGAATCAATATGGCCGCACTTCCTGTTATTAAAGGGAATGTGATATCTATATTCTTTTTTTACTTAAAACCAAATACTGACACACGTCACGTCGGTTTTATTTTCTGAAAGTTTTAATTCTACTCTCTGCCCATGACTATGAAGGTCGGCCATCTTGCCTGAGCAGCTATTAACGTCATTTAGAGATATGTAATAGATATAATAGTCTGGAGATGTTCATTGGGGTGTGGTCAGGCTCAATGACCTGTGTAGAGGTCATAGGGGAGTAGAGAAACTGTGACATCACCTACTGTATATGATACATATAATAGTGTTATCTATATATAGATGTTCCCAGCCATTGTAATCCTGTCTGTGCTGATGATGATGTCATCTCCACAGAAAAGGAAGCATTAGACTATTAGGCCTAGTGGCCAGAGTGGAAACTGCAGGATTTTAGGCTTTCTCCCCACTTGTGGATAGGACATACACATGTGGACAAAATTGTTGCTCCCCCTTGTTTAATGAAAGGAAAACCCACAATGGTCACAGAAATAACTTGGTTCTAACAAACGTAATTTGCCAAACTACATTTTGCAAGCCACAAAGCTTCAGGGAGAATGTCTTATGGACAGATGAGACAAAAATCAAAATTTTTGGCAAGGCACATCAGCTCTATGTTCACAGATGGAAAAATGAAGCCTATCTTGAAAAGAACATTGTCCCTACTGTGAGACATGGAGGAGGCTCTGTTATGTTCTGGGGCTGCTTTGCTGCATCTGGCACAAGGTGTCTTGAATCTGTGCAGGGTACAATGAAATCTCAAGACTATCAAGGGATTCTAGAGAGAAATGTGCTGCCCAGTGTCAGAAAGCTTGGTCTCAGTCGCAGGTCATGGGTCTTGCAACAGGATAATGATCCAAAACACACAGCTAAAAACCCCCAAGAATGGCTAAGAGGAAAACATTGGACTATTCTGAAGTGGCCTTCTATGAGCTCTGACCTAAATCCTATTGAGCATCTTTGGAAGGAGCTGAAACATGCCGTCTGGAAAAGGCACCCTTCACACCCGAGACAACTGGAGCAGTTTGCTCATGAGGAGCGGCCAAAATCCCTGCTGAGAGGTGCAGAAGTCTCATTGACAGTTACAGGAATCGTTTGATTGCAGGGATTGCCTCAAAAGGTTGTGCAACTAAGGGAACCCTCATTTCTGTCCAGGCCTGTTTCATGTTGAAGCCTGATTGGAAAGCAATGTCTGACTTTCATTTGTTAATTTTCATAGAATTTTTATATATTATTACTTTTATCAGATTCAAGTTATTTCTGTGACCATTGTGGGGTTTTCTTTCATTAAACGAGGGGACCAACAATTTTGTCCACGTGTGTAAGTAGGAGAACCTGATTTGGGGTTGGAGAACCCCTTTAACTAATTTCTTATTTTTTATAGCTATTGTGATTAATATTAATAATATAAAATGTAGCTAATAAAATGGTTGAGATATTTTATCATGAACAATTTATTAGGCATAATATTATTCTAAACCAATAATATAAGTCATATAATAATAATAAATAATAATAATAATAATAATAATAATATTATATGTGACTATGATAAATTATATAAATTGTATCCATTGTTACCTCTTGTATTAGCAATGTGCTATAGAATTCTTTGCATTGTTCTCTCTCTCTCTCTCTCTCTCTATATATATATATATAAGCACTAGCAGTGGTATTGTCTCTGATCCTGCCGGTGACCCCGCCTGCACCCCTGGCCCCGGTGTACTCGGAGGGACCCCTGGTGACTAGAATTCCTGTACAATGGCGAGCGCGGTTAATGATGCAGCTGTATAAGCATCGCGTTTTATAACCCCAATTAATATGGAGAACCAGTTGTTTAACAGCTGCGGCCGAAAACCTGATTAACTGCGACACGAGCCCCGAAAGCAGCTGCGAGCTCATTGTAGGCAGACTATGGGGCCAGTGTGTACCTGTCGCTGCACCGCGCTCGCCTCCCGCATGTTATTGGAAAATGGTTGCAATTTAAGCATTTCCTGAGGCTGTCAGCACCTCCTCAGCCGGAGCAGACCCCAGACTCGCCGAGCGTCCCCCTGGAGAGAATTCCCCGCAGTCATTTCACTACATTCCCACGAATATCTAAGCAGAGGAAAGTCTGCGGCTCAGGACAAAGAGGAGAACCCCAAAGATTGTATCTATCACTTCTAGAATCCGCACTGAAAATTCTAGAAAGTTATCACCAGGAATGTTAATGTATCTAATCCTACAATGTGGGATACCGTGGGGGAACTCCAGTATTTAATCCTGCCTTGTGTGATACTATCATATGTAATACTGTTTGCTGAGTCAGTGTATCTAAGCCTAAGTTCTGATACCCAATACAGACTTTATACCAGGCCCCCTACCATGTACCAGGTATCATACTGGTGTCTTCTTATGGGATACAGAGGCACTCCTAGAGCTACACTTGTGGCTAAACCAGTGTATCCAAGTCTATCAATTATGATACAGTCTGCTGAGCTGACATGGCTAACCTGGTCATATGCTATTATGTGCTAAGCCTATGTATCAAAGCCTGTAGTACTGTATGTGATACTGCCTGCCGAACTAGTGTACAGTATATAAGCCTAGTATGCGCGATACTGCCTGCCGAACTAGTGTATATAAGCCTAGGTGAACGCCGCCAAAATATGTGTGATACTGCCTGCCGAACTAGTGTATATAAGCCTACTATGTGTGATACTGCCTGCTGAACTAGTGTATATAAGCCTAGCATGTGTGATACTGCCTGCTGAACTAGTGTATATAAGCCTACTATGTGTGATACTGCCTGCTGAACTAGTGTATATAAGCCTAGTATGTGTGATACTGCCTGCTGAACTAGTGTATATACCAGCCGTATGTGTGATACTGCCTGCTGAACTAGTGTATATAAGCCTAGTATGTGTGATACTGCCTGCTGAACTAGTGTATATAAGCCTAGTATGTGTGATACTGCCTGCTGAACTAGTGTATATAAGCCTAGTATGTGTGATACTGCCTGCTGAACTAGTGTATATAAGCCTAGTATGTGTGATACTGCCTGCCGAACTAGTGTATATAAGCCTACTATGTGCGATACTGCCTGCTGAACTAGTGTATATAAGCCTAGTATGTGTGATACTGCCTGCCGAACTAGTGTATATAAGCCTAGTATGTGTGATACTGCCTGCCGAACTAGTGTATATAAGCCTAGTATGTGTGATACTGCCTGCCGAACTAGTGTATATAAGCCTACTATGTGTGATACTGCCTGCCGAACAGTGATATAAGCCTACAAACCCCCACTAGTGTATATAAGCCTAGTATGTGTGATACTGCCTGCCGAACTAGTGTATATAAGCCTAGTATGTGTGATACTGCCTGCCGAACTAGTGTATATAAGCCTAGTATGTGTGATACTGCCTGCTGAACTAGTGTATATAAGCCTAGCATGTGTGATACTGCCTGCTGAACTAGTGTATATAAGCCTAGTATGTGTGATACTGCCTGCTGAACTAGTGTATATAAGCCTAGTATGTGTGATACTGCCTGCTGAACTAGTGTATATAAGCCTAGTATGTGCCCTGACTACGCCCCGAACTGGTATATAAGCCTACTATGTGTGATACTGCCTGCCGAACTAGTGTATATAAGCCTAGTATGTGTGATACTGCCTGCTGAACTAGTGTATATAAGCCTAGTATGTGTGATACTGCCTGCTGAACTAGTGTATATAAGCCTAGTATGTGCGATACAGCCTCCCCGAACTAGTGTATATAAGCCTAGTATGTGCGATACTGCCTGCTGAACTAGTGTATATAAGCCTAGTATGTGCGATACTGCCTGCTGAACTAGTGTATATAAGCCATAACAAATGTGTGATACTGCCTGCTGAACTAGTGTATATAAGCCTACTATGTGTGATACTGCCTGCTGAACTAGTGTATATAAGCCTAGTATGTGTGATACTGCCTGCTGAACTAGTGTATATAAGCCTAGCATGTGTGATACTGCCTGCTGAACTAGTGTATATAAGCCTAGTATGTGTGATACTGCCTGCTGAACTAGTGTATATAAGCCTAGCATGTGTGATACTGCCTGCTGAACTAGTGTATATAAGCCTAGGCTATGCTGCTGATACGGAGCCTAGCATGTGTGTACTGCCTGCCGAACTAGTGTATATAAGCCTAGTATGTGTGATACTGCCTGCTGAACTAGTGTATATAAGCCTAGTATGTGTGATACTGCCTGCTGAACTAGTGTATATAAGCCTACTATGTGTGATACTGCCTGCTGAACTAGTGTATATAAGCCTAGTATGTGTGATACTGCCTGCTGAACTAGTGTATATAAGCCTAGCATGTGTGATACTGCCTGCTGAACTAGTGTATATAAGCCTAGTATGTGTGATACTGCCTGCTGAACTAGTGTATATAAGCCTAGTATGTGTGATACTGCCTGCTGAACTAGTGTATATAAGCCTAGTATGTGTGATACTGCCTGCTGAACTAGTGTATATAAGCCAGCATGTGTGATACTGCGCGCCGGGCTAGGAAAGCCCTATGTGTGATACTGCCTGCTGAACTAGTGTATATAAGCCTAGTATGTGTGATACTGCCTGCTGAACTAGTGTATATAAGCCTAGTATGTGTGATACTGCCTGCTGAACTAGTGTATATAAGCCTAGTATGTGTGATACTGCCTGCTGAACTAGTGTATATAAGCCTAGTATGTGTGATACTGCCTGCTGAACTAGTGTATATAAGCCTAGTATGTGTGATACTGCCTGCCGAACTAGTGTATATAAGCCTAGTATGTGTGATACTGCCTGCCGAACTAGTGTATATAAGCCTAGTATGTGCGATACTGCCTGCCGAACTAGTGTATATAAGCCTAGTATGTGTGATACTGCCTGCCGAACTAGTGTATATAAGCCTAGTATGTGCGATACTGCCTGCTGAACTAGTGTATATAAGCCTAGTATGTGCGATACTGCCTGCTGAACTAGTGTATATAAGCCTAGTATGTGTGATACTGCCTGCCGAACTAGTGTATATAAGCCTAGTATGTGTGATACTGCCTGCTGAACTAGTGTATATAAGCCTAGTATGTGCGATACTGCCTGCCGAACTAGTGTATATAAGCCTAGTATGTGCGTGATACTGCCTGCCGAACTAGTGTATATAAGCCTAGTATGTGTGATACTGCCTGCCGAACTAGTGTATATAAGCCTACCCCGTATGTGTGATACTGCCTGCTGAACTAGTGTATATAAGCCTAGTATGTGCGATACTGCCTGCTGAACTAGTGTATATAAGCCTAGTATGTGTGATACTGCCTGCTGCCGAACTAGTGTATATAAGCCTAGTATGTGCGATACTGCCTGCTGAACTAGTGTATATAAGCCTAGTATGTGTGATACTGGCTACTGATCTGTGTATCTAAGCCCTAGTATGCATGATACTTTGTGCTGAAAGGTGTATCTAAGCCTACCTTTTGATGTGTCATACTGTCTGCTGCACTTTGTAGCTAATCGAATCATGTGTGATATCATCTTCTGATCTAACGTATCTAATCATGTGTGATGCAATTGCTAGTCTATTGTATCTATTGTAAACCTATCATGTGTGATAATCTGCTAAACTGCTGTATCTAAGCCTCATGTGTGATACTGTCTGTTCAGTTGTGTACCTAATCCTAAGTGGAATACTGCCACTGAGCTGCTGTATCAAAGCCTAGTGTGTATGGTACTTTGTGCTGAAGACCGTATCTCAGCCGGTCATGTATGATACTGTCTGCTGAGCTGGGTATCTAATCCTATTAAGTGTGATACCAATATCGAAGCCTAGTATGTATGATACTTTATTCTGAAGACCGTATCTCAGCCACTCATGTGGCATACTGTGTGCTGAGCAGACAATATGTGTTGATCAGTGTATCTAATCCTTTCATGTGTGATACTGTCTGTGAGCTGCTGTATCTAATCCTATCATGTGTGATACTGGCTAATGATGTGTGACTACTATGTAGAGACCTGTGAGATGTTGCTCTGGGCCTACAGGGAATCTCCTCCATTGGTGCGTATTAGACGCCTCTTATGGCCTTAGCTATGATATATTTGCTGGTGGATCCCATTATATTTTTGGGACTCTCCCCCATGGATTGCTGTTGGGTAGACTGGGGCCCACAAGGAAGGATTTTTTTCTATCCAGCGTTTGGTTTTCCCAAAGATCATCGTCCCCATTGCTGCGATATGTACGCCCAGCAAACATGGAGGCAATGTGGAGTGGGGGTTGGTAACTCTGATGCCTGTGTCTAGGGGGGGGGCACTTACTTTTCATTTTATTCTCTTTTTCCTTTATGTATTTTTGACAAATCAGGAGAAATAAAAAAAAAAGTTTTCTGAGATTATACAAAAAACCTGGCATGTATGGTGTCTGAACCCAGCTTTATAGGCTGAGACTATAGAAGGATGAGATTCCCCCGTCCCCTATAGCCATCCCATACAGTGCTATGGAGCACGCCCGCCCCGGGCTATATACACCGTGGCCCCTTCCCCGCTCCCCTCACTTTCTGGCTGCTTTTTATCACATCCTGACACATGAAGAATCGCAATGATTACTTCTGGCACCGTTTACTGTAATTTCTCCTTTTGGCCAAACTTACCGAGCCCCCCGGCGTGAGCGTCAATGAGGGAAGCGGCCACGGCGATCCCCCTCCGGAAGGCCAAGGTCACGGGCAGCTTGTGACGTGAGGTTATTCCCCACAGGGACTCCTGGAGACACAACGTGGTTTCCTGGGCAGACGGAGGAAAAATAACAAAAGTTCACACTGATAAAGAGAAATAAAGCAGATTCTCCAAGTAACATGGCGGGGACGGCGATAAATCCGGACACAGGCGGGCTTATGTCTACTGGAAGGATAAGAGCAGCATTTACCCTGAAGGGGGCGCTAATTCTACCAGCTGATGGCCCATAGACATTGCCCGCCCGGGGAGACCCAATAGATCATTGCGGGACACAGATTTAGGGTCACATTTACTTCCTGCCAGCCCCACAATACATCTGACACATTTTGGACCCCTCAGACAGGTTATTTGGATATCCTAGAGAGAGGTTCCCCCATCAGGAGCCCCCTCTACGAGCCAGAGAGAAGGGCTCTTGTGGCCTCGAGTCATCCTTATATTACACTCATTCATCTGAATGGTCGCCATGTAATGCTGAACTCGCTCCGCAGTGGCCACTGTACACAAAATCCATGGCTGGTAAGATCATGTAAAACCGGGAGTCTCCACCATTCAGCGTTGTCTTCTGAGCCCTCAGTCCTGCAATACCATCAAGGGCACCCCAACCACCATCAAGCTCAGGAAGGCTTACTATAGGGAGTGTCCTGGGAGATACTACTACCACCACCATCCACACTGCAGGCCCCTCTCATCAGCACCATTCGATGTGGAGTTCCGGAAGACTAATGGATCCAACTACAGCCCCTGTGCGCCCAACTGTGACTGACTACTACTCCCATCCTCCCTGCTTTCCTCCACTGCGTTGCTGCATGCAACCCACAGTGATCTGAGCTGATACCCTGCATGTAGCGGTCACACCCGAGCCCTGGTGCCTGGGAGGTCCAATGGCTCCTCTGTTACAAAGGAGGGCCCCAAGTGGCACATGTTATATGGGTAGGGGCCCTGTTACACATTTTGCACTGGGGCCCAGAAACTGCATGATTTGCCACTACCTGTTACCAGACAACAAAGCTTTGTGAGCGCTCAGGTTACTTAGTTACATCACATGCCTGACTACAGTGTTGTCTGTTTCCAAGGGCAACCAGTAGAGCTTTGAAAACTTTTTCACTGTATAAAATGTGGACACTTATTCACTGAGTCAGTCGGATAGCGGAGGGCATGTGTATATATATATATATATATATATATATATATATATATACACACACTCTCCCTATTGGCAGCAATGTGAGGATTATAAGGACCACTCTCCGCCAGTCCTGGATCCCACACATTGTATCATTTTTCTGTGCCAAGATGAAAGAAGTGATGCTATTAATACTTAATGGCGGTCGCCTTTTCGTGGTTATTTGGATTTTGCAGTCTTGGACTCCTAGACATATACAGGAGGATAAAGGTCTCCATACTACCGAGGAGGAAGGAGCAGCTGAAACATCATGGCCGCCGTGGCGAAATAATCTATCCTTCCCAATAAAAAACAAATGTTGTCTGAGCACTCAGCAGATATTTGATGTTGTGGGATGATGGATTACGCTGCGAGCACTGCGAGGGTCACAGTGTCTCAGCCGGGTGGGAACCAGATGTTTTTGCATAAATCATGGATACAGTTTGTGTTCTGTACAGTTCAGCTGTTTAGAAGGGACTTGAGGATATGCAGTAATATAACCTGCCTGCAGGGGGCAATAGTGAGGGGACCTGAGGGGGGTAGAATATCAGGGGCTCAGATTGTGGAGACATAAAGGATGGAGGTGTCAGAAATAGAAGAGCAAAGTGATAGATATTTATTTATTACATCTATCTGATTCTATCTATCTATCTATCTATCTATCTATCTATCTATCTCATATCTCTTCTTCTCTATCTATCTATCTATCTCATATCTATCTATCTATCTCATATCTATCTATCTATCTCATATCTATCTATCTATCTATCTATCTATCTCATATCTATCTATCTCTATCTATCTATCTCATATCTATCTATCTATCTATCTCATATCTATCTATCTATCTATCTCATATCTATCTATCTATCTCATATCTATCTATCTATCTCATATCTATCTATCTATCTCATCTATCTATCTATCTATCTCATATCTATCTTCTATCTATCTATCTATCTATCTCATATCTATCTCATATCTATCTATCTGTCTATCTCATATCTATCTATCTATCTATCTATCTATCTATCTATCTATCTATCTATCTATCCATACCTCATATCTATCTATCTATCTATCTCATATCTATCTATCTATCTATCTATCTATCTATCCCCCTCTCATATCTATCTATCTATCTATCTATCTATCTATCTATCTATCTATCCATCCTCCACCTCATATCTATCTATCTACCTACCTATCTGGATATTTGATCTACCTACCTAATAGGCCCTGCACATCCAGGAACTGAGGGGCACCTTAATGTACAGGGCTCAGAGCACTTCAGCATGAGGGTCACTCCGGGGCAAATTCTGGAGCAACATCAATTATTAAAAGCATCTGCCATGGTCTGTGTGACCTCATGTCCCCTGCCCCTACCTAGATCTGTCAGCAGTTTTACATGGTCCAACCTGCTGACAGACTCCCTATAAGTGCTGCATGTGCAGACATTTATTACACTTCTCCTCACATATAATTTATAGTTCTCTAAAGCTACAGAATAATAGACTGACAGAGAAATATGGAAGAAATTTCCCTTGGAATCTTGAAGACTCTCCAGTTCTTACAATGTTAGTCCTAGAGGATCACGGTAAAATAAGAATTTCCAGGGAAACAGTCAGGATTCTGCTCGGCTTCAATACAATAACACACAAGTGTTCAATGGACCATCACACAAATCCTGAATCCAGACCCAACGAATGAGACGTGTAGTGCTCCAAGTAACAGGAGACACGGCCACGGGGGGCAGGGGCTGGATCAGCGCCATGTGTGCAAAGAAACTTAAATTAGTGATATTAAAGGGAGTGTCTAATGTAAAATGTCTCCAAAGCCAATAATAGTGCCATGTAGAGGCCTTTAATAGGGGCAGGAACTTACCTGTGTGGCCACAAACCAATGAAGCAATGCAGAGATAATCAGCTTTTTATGGCTATGAAAATCTGCTGTCAAGTGCAATGGGGGCGGGACTAGGGGCGGGACTGCCTACATACAGTACAGCGGAAAGTCAGTCTGCTCTCCTCTGCAACTACTGCCCAACGACAGCTGTCTAGTCGTGATTGACATTTACAGCCTCTGCCTGCATCATGACTGCTAATGAGGCTCCGCCTCCAGAGCACTTGCAGTACAGCATCCCTCAGTTTTCACTCTAGCCACTAAGCCTAATAATAGAGTGACACCTGCCAATTCTGTAGTGATTTTCTTTGCAGCAGTCACCTCATTTACATCACAGACAATATTACAACAGAATATAACACCCCTATAGAGAACACCAGTCAGTCAGTGGATGATGTCACAGCTTATCTCCTCCCCCCTCCCTGCACTGAGCATGTCTAGAAAACTCTCCTATAGACCTCAATGAGTCGGCTCCAGATTATTGCTGCCTAGGTAGCAGAGGTAGCGACCGGGCCATGGAGCCTCAGGGGGCCCAAAGGCCTCTAAACAATATGAGAAGACACCAATATTATAGATAGGACAAGGTGCCCCGGGAGCTTCAAGTTATGCCTCTGCCTACATCATTACACGGGGAAGGTAAACCAGCAAGACAAAGGAATGGTGCCACTAACTGGACATGATGGAGTGGGACGCTAAAGAGGCCAGGCTGCTACCCTCTAGACACCAGGACTGGGCACTAAACTAATGGACACCAGGACTGGGCACTAAACTAATGGACACCAGGACTGGGCACTAAACTAATGGACACCAGGACTGGGCACTAAACTAATGGACACCAGGACTGGGCACTATACTACTGTACACCAGGACTGGGGCACTATACTACTGTACACCAGGACTGGGCACTATACTACTGTACATCAGGACTGGGGCACTATACTACTGTACACCAGGACTGGGCACTATACTACTGTACATTAGGACTGGGGCATTATACTACTGTACACCAGGACTGGGGCACTATACTACTGTACACCAGGACTGGGGCACTATACTACTGTACACCAGGACTGGGGCACTATACTACTGTACACCAGGACTGGGGCACTATACTACTGTACACCAGGACTGGAGCACTATACTACTGTACACCAGGACTGGGGCACTATACTACTGTACACCAGGACTGGGGCACTATACTACTGTACACCAGGACTGGAGCACTATACTACTGTACACCAGGACTGGAGCACTATACTACTGTACACCAGGACTGGGGCACTATACTACTGTACACCAGGACTGGGGCACTATACTACTGTACACCAGGACTGGAGCACTATACTACTGTACACCAGGACTGGAGCACTATACTACTGTACACCAGGACTGGGCACTATACTACTGTACACCAGGACTGGGCACTATACTACTGTACATTAGGACTGGGGCATTATACTACTGTACACCAGGACTGGGGCACTATACTACTGTACACCAGGACTGGGGCACTATACTACTGTACACCAGGACTGGGGCACTATACTACTGTACACCAGGACTGGTGCACTATACTACTGTACACCAGGACTGGAGCACTATACTACTGTACACCAGGACTGGAGCACTATACTACTGTACACCAGGACTGGAGCACTATACTACTGTACACCAGGACTGGGGCACTATACTACTGTACACCAGGACTGGGGCACTATACTACTGTACACCAGGACTGGGGCACTATACTACTGTACACCAGGACTGGGGCACTATACTACTGTACACCAGGACTGGGGCACTATACTACTGTACACCAGGACTGGGGCACTATACTACTGTACACCAGGACCAGAGCACTATTCCTCTGTACACCAGGACTGGGGCACTATACTACTGTACACCAGGACTGGGGCACTATACTACTGTACACCAGGACTGGGCACTATACTACTGTACACCAGGACTGGAGCACTATACTACTGTACACCAGGACTGGGCGCTATACTACTGTACACCAGGACTGGGGCACTATACTACTGCACACCAGGACTGGGGCACTATACTACTGTACATTAGGACTGGAGCACTATACTACTGTACACCAGGACTGGGGCACTATACCACTGTACACCAGGACTGGGGCAATATACTACTGTACACCAGGACTGGGGCACTATACTACTGTAAACCAGGACCAGAGCACTATACTACTGTACACCAGGACTGGGGCACTATACTACTGTACACCAGGACTGGAGCACTATACTACTGCACACCAGGACTGGGGCACTATACTACTGTACACCAGGACTGTACACCAGGACTGGGGCACAATACTACTGTACACTAGGACTGGGCACTATACTACTGTACACCAGGACTGGGGCACTATACTACTGTACACCAGGACTGGGCACTATACTACTGTACACCAGGACTGGGCACTATACTACTGTACACCAGGACTGGAGCACTATACTACTGTACACCAGGACTGGAGCACTATACTACTGTACACCAGGACTGGAGCACTATACTACTGTACACCTGACTGGAGCACTATACTACTGTACACCAGGACTGTACACCAGGACTGGGGCACAATACTACTGTACACCAGGACTGGGGCACTATACTACTGTACACCAGGACTGGGGCACTATACTACTGTACACCAGGACTGGGGCACTATACTACTGTACACCTGACTGGAGCACTATACTACTGTACATTAGGACTGGAGCACTATACTACTGTACACCAGGACTGGGCACTATACTACTGTACACCTGACTGGAGCACTATACTACTGTACATTAGGACTGGAGCACTATACTACTGTACACCAGGACTGGGGCACTATACTACTGTACACCAGGACTGGGGCACTATACTACTGTACACCAGGACTGGAGCACTATACTATTGTACACCAGGACTGGGGCAGTATACTACTGTACACCAGGACTGGGCACTATACTATTGTACACCAGGACTGGAGCACTATACTACTGTACACCAGGACTGGAGCACTATACTACTGTACACCAGGACTGGAGCACTATACTACTGTACACCAGGACTGGGCACTATACTACTGTACACCAGGACTGGAGCACTATACTACTGTACACCAGGACTGGGGCACTATACTACTGTACACCAGGACTGGGCACTATACTACTGTACACCAGGACTGGGGCACTATACTACTGTACACCAGGACTGGGCACTATACTACTGTACACCAGGACTGGGCACTATACTACTGTACACCAGGACTGGGGCACTATACTACTGTACACCAGGACTGGGGCACTATACTACTGTACACCAGGACTGGGGCACTATACTACTGTACACCAGGACTGGGGCACTATACTACTGTACACCAGGACTGGGGCACTATACTACTGTACACCCGGACCGGGGCACTATACTACTGTACATTAGGACTGGGGCACTATACTACTGTACACCAGGACTGGGCAATATACTACTGTACACCAGGACTGGAGCACTATACTACTGTACATTAGGACTGGGGCACTATACTACTGTACACCAGGACTGGAGCACTATACTACTGCACACCAGGACTGGGGCACTATACTACTGTACACCAGGACTGTACACCAGGACTGGGGCACAATACTACTGTACACTAGGACTGGGCACTATACTACTGTACACCAGGACTGGGGCACTATACTACTGTACACCAGGACTGGGCACTATACTACTGTACACCAGGACTGGGCACTATACTACTGTACACCAGGACTGGAGCACTATACTACTGTACACCAGGACTGGAGCACTATACTACTGTACACCAGGACTGGAGCACTATACTACTGTACACCTGACTGGAGCACTATACTACTGTACACCAGGACTGTACACCAGGACTGGGGCACAATACTACTGTACACCAGGACTGGGCACTATACTACTGTACACCAGGACTGGGGCACTATACTACTGTACACCAGGACTGGGGCACTATACTACTGTACACCTGACTGGAGCACTATACTACTGTACATTAGGACTGGAGCACTATACTACTGTACACCAGGACTGGGCACTATACTACTGTACACCTGACTGGAGCACTATACTACTGTACATTAGGACTGGAGCACTATACTACTGTACACCAGGACTGGGGCACTATACTACTGTACACCAGGACTGGGGCACTATACTACTGTACACCAGGACTGGAGCACTATACTATTGTACACCAGGACTGGGGCAGTATACTACTGTACACCAGGACTGGGCACTATACTATTGTACACCAGGACTGGAGCACTATACTACTGTACACCAGGACTGGAGCACTATACTACTGTACACCAGGACTGGAGCACTATACTACTGTACACCAGGACTGGGCACTATACTACTGTACACCAGGACTGGAGCACTATACTACTGTACACCAGGACTGGGGCACTATACTACTGTACACCAGGACTGGGCACTATACTACTGTACACCAGGACTGGGGCACTATACTACTGTACACCAGGACTGGGCACTATACTACTGTACACCAGGACTGGGCACTATACTACTGTACACCAGGACTGGGGCACTATACTACTGTACACCAGGACTGGGGCACTATACTACTGTACACCAGGACTGGGGCACTATACTACTGTACACCAGGACTGGGGCACTATACTACTGTACACCAGGACTGGGGCACTATAATACTGTACACCCGGACCGGGGCACTATACTACTGTACATTAGGACTGGGGCACTATACTACTGTACACCAGGACTGGGCAATATACTACTGTACACCAGGACTGGAGCACTATACTACTGTACATTAGGACTGGGGCACTATACTACTGTACACCAGGACTGGAGCACTATACTACTGTACACCAGGACTGGAGCACTATACTACTGTACACCAGGACTGGGGCACTATACTACTGTACACCAGGACTGGGGCACTATACTACTGTACACCAGGACTGGGGCACTATACTACTGTACACCAGGACTGGGGCACTATACTACTGTACACCAGGACTGGGGCACTATACTACTGTACACCCGGACCGGGGCACTATACTACTGTACATTAGGACTGGGGCACTATACTACTGTACACCAGGACTGGGCAATATACTACTGTACACCAGGACTGGAGCACTATACTACTGTACATTAGGACTGGGGCACTATACTACTGTACACCAGGACTGGAGCACTATACTACTGTACACCAGGACTGGAGCACTATACTAGTGTACACCAGGACCGGGGCACTATACTACTGTACATCAGGACTGGGGCACTATACTACTGTACACCAGGACTGGGGCACTATACTACTGTACACCAGGACTGGGGCACTATACTATTGTACACCAGGACTGGAGCACTATACTGCTGTACACCAGGACTGGGGCACTATACTACTGTACACCAGGACTGGGGCACTATACTACTGTACACCAGGACTGGGGCACTATACTACTGTACACCAGGACTGGAGCACTATACTACTGTACACCAGGACTGGGGCACTATACTACTGTACACCAGGACTGGAGCACTATACTACTGTAAACCAGGACCGGGGCACTATACTACTGTACACCAGGACTGGGGCACTATACTACTGTACACCAGGACTGGGGCACTATACTACTGTACACCAGGACTGGAGCACTATACTACTGTACACCAGGACTGGAGCACTATACTACTGTACACCAGGACTGGAGCACTATACTACTGTACACCAGGACTGGGCACTATACTACTGTACACCAGGACTGGGGCACTATACTACTGTACACCAGGACTGGGGCACTATACTACTGTACACCAGGACTGGGGCACTATACTACTGTACACCAGGACTGGAGCACTATACTACTGTACACTAGGACTGGGCACTATACTACTGTACACCAGGACTTGAGCACTATACTACTGTACACCAGGACTGGGCACTATACTACTGTACACCAGGACTGGGCACTATACTACTGTACACCAGGACTGGGGCACTATACTACTGTACACCTGACTGGAGCACTATACTACTGTACATTAGGACTGGAGCACTATACTACTGTACACCAGGACTGGGGCACTATACTACTGTACACTAGGACTGGAGCACTATACTACTGTACACCTGACTGGAGCACTATACTACTGTACACCAGGACTGGGGCACTATACTACTGTACACCTGACTGGAGCACTATACTACTGTACATTAGGACTGGAGCACTATACTACTGTACACCAGGACTGGGGCACTATACTACTGTACATTAGGACTGGAGCACTATACTACTGTACACCAGGACTGGGGCACTATACTACTGTACACCAGGACTGGGGCACTATACTACTGTACATTAGGACTGGAGCACTATACTACTGTACACCAGGACTGGGGCACTATACTACTGTACACCAGGACTGGGGCACTATACTACTGTACACCAGGACTGGGGCACTATACTACTGTACACCAGGACTGGGGCACTATACTACTGTACACCAGGACTGGAGCACTATACTACTGTACACCAGGACTGGGGCACTATACTACTGTACACCAGGACTGGGGCACTATACTACTGTACACCAGGACTGGGGCACTATACACTGTACACCAGGACTGGGGCACTATACTACTGTACACCAGGACCAGAGCACTATTCCTCTGTACACCAGGACTGGGGCACTATACTACTGTACACCAGGACTGGGGCACTATACTACTGTACACCAGGAATGGAGCACTATACTATTGTACACCAGGACTGGGGCACTATACTACTGTACACCAGGACTGGAGCACTATACTACTGTACACCAGGACTGGGGCACTATACTACTGTACACCAGGACTGGAGCACTATTCCTCTGTACACCAGGACTGGGGCACTATACTACTGTACACCAGGACTGGGGCACTATACTACTGTACACCAGGACTGGAGCACTATACTACTGTACACCAGGACTGGGCACTATACTACTGTACACCAGGACTGGAGCACTATACTACTGTACACCAGGACTGGGGCACTATACTACTGTACACCAGGACTGGGGCACTATACTACTGTACACCAGGACTGGAGCACTATACTACTGTACACCAGGACTGGGGCACTATACTACTGTACACCAGGACTGGGGCATTATACTACTGCACATCAGGACTGGGGCACTATACTACTGTACACCAGGACTGGAGCACTATACTACTGCACACCAGGACTGGGGCACTATACTACTGTACATTAGGACTGGAGCACTATACTACTGTACACCAGGACTGGAGCACTATACTACTGTACACCAGGACTGGGCACTATACTACTGTACATTAGGACTGGAGCACTATACTACTGTACACCAGGACTGGAGCACTATACTACTGTACACCAGGACTGGAGCACTATACTACTGTACACCAGGACTGGGCACTATACTACTGTACATTAGGACTGGAGCACTATACTACTGCACACCAGGACTGGAGCACTATACTACTGTACACCAGGACTGGAGCACTATACTACTGTACACCAGGACCAGAGCACTATACTACTGCACACCCGGACTGGAATACTGAGCCATCAGACACCATGAAATGATTGGGAATCACTGAACTAGCTATTTGGACTTTAGACAAGGTCGTGCAGAAGACACAAAGTTGGTCATGGCCACCAGAAGACCTTCTCTCACCACATAATAAACCAGTGCACCAGACGTTAAACCAATAAACCCTCCACTTTGGGAACTACAACTTTTTCTTATCCTTTTTTGTGCAATCTGTACATCCTACTCTGACCACATCAAAAACACAAAGAAAAACAGATTGTGCCACAAGTGTAACCTCACAGACCCGGGGAGTAACGCTGACTCTGTGAGAAGATCAGACATTGTTTAGCTTTGTGGCCTCCGTCACAATGTATCATTACAGTAGGGGCAGATGCTGTGGAGCGCAGGGAGCGCCCAGGAATAACCCCGCCGCTTTAAGCTGGGATAATATCTAAAAATTTACAGTCAACAAGCTGAAATCTCAAGGAAGAAGAAGGGTTGCGAGAAACACCGTGTTCCCAGCAGTCACCGACCGCACAGCTGGAAGAAGTTTAATAGACGGCTCAGAAATCTGCCATCTCTGCAGCTTTTTCTCTCAAGTCAGCTGCACAGAATGTAAACACGTCGCTGCGCGCTCAGCGAGGAGGACAAAACTACTAATTATTACTCCCAACCTTCTGGGGGATCGCCAGCCAATCACAAGACAGCGCTCACGTTTGGGTTTATAATTGACGGCTTTGTGGAAATTGCACCCTATAGTTCAAGGTATTGAGAATATGACGGAACATTGGCTACGACCATCAGAGCTATAAACTGAGATTCCCCACAAAACGTCAATAGCACAAAATAAACAGCACTAAATCCATGACGTCTATAGCAAGAAAGTGAGAAATAAAGGAAACCCACAAGATACGAAGGAGTACAGGACATTGTAAATAATGGTATACATATACCTCTAAATACTAATACTGCCTCTATGCGCATGAATATAACTACTATAATACTGCTCCTATGTACAAGAATATAACTACTATAATACTGCTCCTATGTACAAGAATATAACTACTATAATACTGCTCCTATGTACAAGAATATAACTACTATAATACTGCCCCTATGTACAAGAATATAACTACTATAATACTACCTCCTATGTACAAGAATATAACTACTATAATACTGCTCCTATGTACAAGAATATAACTACTATAATACTACCTCCTATGTACAAGAATATAACTACTATAATACTGCTCCTATGTACAAGAATATAACTACTATAATACTGCTCCTATGTACAAGAATATAACTACTATAATACTGCTCCTATGTACAAGAATATAACTACTATAATACTACTCCCTATATACAAGAATATAACTACTATAATACTGCTCCTATGTACAAGAATATAACTACTATAATACTGCTCCTATGTACAAGAATATAACTACTATAATACTGCTGCTATGTACAAGAATATAACTACTATAATACTGCCTCCTATGTACAAGACTATAACTACTATAATACTGCTCCTATGTACAAGAATATAACTACTATAATACTGCTCCTATGTACAAGAATATAACTACTATAATACTACTCCTATATACAAGAATATAACTACTATAATACTGCTCCTATGTACAAGAATATAACTACTATAATACTGCTCCTATGTACAAGAATATAACTACTATAATACTGCTCCTATGTACAAGAATATAACTACTATAATACTGCTCCTATGTACAAGAATATAACTACTATAATACTGCCCCCAATGTACAAGAATATAACTACTATAATACTACCTCCTATGTACAAGAATATAACCACTATAATACTGCCCCCTATGTACAAGAATATAACTACTATAATACTGCCCCCTATGTACAAGAATATAACTACTATAATACTGCTCCTATGTACAAGAATATAACTACTATAATACTGCTCCTATGTACAAGAATATAACTACTATAATACTCCTCCTATGTACAAGAATATAACTACTATAATACTGCTCCTATGTATAAGAATATAACTACTATAATACTACCTCCTATGTACAAGAATATAACTACTATAATACTGCTCCTATGTACAAGAATATAACTACTATAATACTGCTCCTATGTACAAGAATATATCTACTATAATACTGCTCCTATGTACAAGAATATAACTACTATAATACTACCTCCTATATACAAGAATAAAACTACCATAATACTGCTCCTATGTACAAGAATATAACTACTATAATACTACCTCCTATGTACAAGAATATAACTACTATAATACTGCCCCCAATGTACAAGAATATAACTACTATAATACTGCTCCTATGTACAAGAATATAACTACTATAATACTGCCCCCAATGTACAAGAATATAACTACTATAATACTGCCCCCAATGTACAAGAATATAACTACTATAATACTGCTCCTATGTACAAGAATATAACTACTATAATACTGCTCCTATGTACAAGAATATAACTACTATAATACTAACTCCTATGTACAAGAATATAACTACTATAATACTACCTCCTATGTACAAGAATATAACTACTATAATACTGCTCCTATGTACAAGAATATAACTACTATAATACTGCTCCTATGTACAAGAATATAACTACTATAATACTACCTCCTATGTACAAGAATATAACGTCTATAATACTGCTCCTATGTACAAGAATATAACTACTATAATACTGGCCTCCTATGTACAAGAATATATCTACTATAATACTGCTCCTATGTACAAGAATATAACTACTATAATACTACCTCCTATATACAAGAATAAAACTACCATAATACTGCTCCTATGTACAAGAATATAACTACTATAATACTACCTCCTATGTACAAGAATATAACTACTATAATACTGCCCCCAATGTACAAGAATATAACTACTATAATACTGCCCCCAATGTACAAGAATATAACTACTATAATACTACCTCCTATATACAAGAATAAAACTACTATAATACTGCTCCTATGTACAAGAATATAACTACTATAATACTGCTCCTATGTACAAGAATATAACTACTATAATACTGCTCCTATGTACAAGAATATAACTACTGTAATACTACTCCTATGTGCAAGAATATAACTACTATAATACTGCTCCTATGTACAAGAATATAACTACTATAATACTGCCCCCTATGTACAAGAATATAACTACTATAATACTGCCTCCTATGTACAAGAATATAACTACTATAATACTACCTCCTATGTACAAGAATATAACTACTATAATACTGCTCCTATGTACAAGAATATAACTACTATAATACTGCTCCTATGTACAAGAATATAACTACTATAATACTGCCCCCTATGTACAAGAATATAACTACTATAATACTACTCCTATGTACAAGAATATAACTACTATAATACTACCTCCTATGTACAAGAATATAACTACTATAATACTGCTCCTATGTACAAGAATATAACTACTATAATACTGCTCCTATGTACAAGAATATAACTACTATAATACTACTCCTATGTACAAGAATATAACTACTATAATACTAACTCCTATGTACAAGAATATAACTACTATAATACTACCTCCTATGTACAAGAATATAACTACTATAATACTGCTCCTATGTACAAGAATATAAGTACTATAATACTGCTCCTATGTACAAGAATATAACTACTATAATACTGCTCCTATGTTCAAGAATATAACTACTATAATACTGCTCCTATGTACAAGAATATAACTACTATAATACTGCTCCTATGTACAAGAATATAACTACTATAATACTGCTCCTATGTACAAGAATATAACTACTATAATACTGCTCCTATGTACAAGAATATAACTACTATAATACTGCTCCTATGTACAAGAATATAACTACTATAATACTGCTCCTATGTACAAGAATATAACTACTATAATACTACTCCTATGTACAAGAATATAACTACTATAATACTACCTCCTATGTACAAGAATATAACGTCTATAATACTGCTCCTATGTACAAGAATATAACTACTATAATACTGCTCCTATGTACAAGAATATAACTACTATAATACTGCTCCTATGTACAAGAATATAACTACTATAATACTACTCCTATGTACAAGAATATAACTACTATAATACTACCTCCTATGTACAAGAATATAACGTCTATAATACTGCTCCTATGTACAAGAATATAACTACTATAATACTACCTACTATGTACAAGAATATAACTACTATAATACTGCCCCCTATGTACAAGAATATAACTACTATAATACTGCTCCTATGTACAAGAATATAACTACTATAATACTGCCCCCTAAATACAAGAATATAACTACTATAATACTGCTCCTATGTACAAGAATATAACTACTATAATACTACTCCTATGTACAAGAATATAACTACTATAATACTACTCCTATGTACAAGAATATAACTACTATAATACTGCCCCCTATGTACAAGAATATAACTACTATAATACTGCTCCTATGTACAAGAATATAACTACTATAATACTGCTCCTATGTACAAGAATATAACTACTATAATTCTACCTCCTATGTACAAGAATATAACGTCTATAATACTGCCCCCTATGTACAAGAATATAACGTTTTGTTTTCTATGTTAAAGACTTACTAGTGTGACTTAGCAGTATTGCGGGGAAGGGGGTATCATGGTGGGTCACCAGTAGGTCTATATGGTATAATGTATTGTGGGGTGCATTGCTGTAGAATTGTCTGAATAGCGGTCACATTTTGCAGCTGTCTGCGGTGGGCTCCTGATCTGGGTGTCGCGCTCGCACATGGTGGGGGGTCGCAGACGGTCAGACAGAAGCCCTTGAACTTGTAGATTCCCAGCTGCTGGACGGGGGGAAGGTCCTTGTTGACACTTTGACATCAGCAGGTTTGAAGTTTTTATGGAGTTGACATTTCGGTCTTTTAGAGGACTGATGACATGTTTGGTAATAACCTGTCACTTCAGGACGAGTTTATAAGCTGCCGCCATTCTTACCATGTATAGACAATTTCAGCCTCCGATAGAAACCTCACTTTATCCCTTTTCTTCCCCAGGATCGGACACAATGGCTGCGGATTATATAACATACACATAATACAGTAACGGAACTGATTCTTGCTAACTAGTCCCAGGTCAGGGATTGATGTTAGTTATGGTGGGCGGGACTGTGACAACTATTACATAAATTTCAATTATTACTGTAGTATAGGGATAGGGAACGTTCTGTAGGATCCAATAAGACCTCCAGTAGCCAGGCCGACTGATTTAGTCTCCTGGGAATTGTATAGATAGTAACAGAGATTTTCCGAAACATTTTATCACCAGGAGCAGTTTTATAGGTGCAGTGGTAACCGGGCGTCCGGGATCCTACAGATTAATATGTAACATGAAGACCCAGGAGAAGACACAAATTGTTAGAGGAATTACAGATTTGAGTTGTCTTTTTCAAAGGGCCAAAAAATATAAAAATGAGACATAAACAAATCGTTATTTTTATAATAAAAGTGAAAATTGCGATCACAGAATCCCTCCTTGATTATATGCTGCTGAGCAACTGCTATTTTTGCTATTGAAGTGTTAACTTTCCCTTTCTGACAGTGGCAGGCTGGGTATCATAAATCTTCTCCTCCCTGACAGTGGCAGGCTGTGTATCAGAAATCTTCTCCTCCCTGACAGTGGCAGGCTGTGTATCAGAAATCTTCTCCTCCCTGACAGTGGCAGAATGTGTATCAGAAATCTTCAACTCCCTGCCAGTGTACGGCTGTGTATCAGAAATCTTCTCCTCCCTGACAGTGGACGGCTGTGTATCATAAATCTTCTCCGCCCTGACAGTGGACGGCTGTGTATCATGAATCTTCTCCTCCCTGCCAGTGGACAGCTGTGTTTCATAAATCTTCTCCTCCCTGCCAGTGGACGGCTGTGTATCATAAATCTTCTCCTCCCTGACAGTGGTCGGCTGTGTATCAGAAATCTTCTCCTCCCTGACAGTGGCAGGCTGTGTATCATGAATCTTCTCCTCCCTGACAGTGGCAGGCTGTGTATCATAAATCTTCTCCTCCCTGACAGTGGACGGCTGTGTATCATGAATCTTCTCCTCCCTGACAGTGGACGGCTGTGTATCATGAATCTTCTCCTCCCTGACAGTGGACGGCTGTGTATCATGAATCTTCTCCTCCCTGACAGTGGACGGCTGTGTATCATGAATCTTCTCCTCCCTGACAGTGGACGGCTGTGTATCATGAATCTTCTCCTCCCTGACAGTGGACGGCTGTGTATCATGAATCTTCTCCCTCCTGTGCACCAGAGGACAGGGGGAATACATTTATAATCCACAGACTGTCTACCATCAAAGGGGATCAGAAAGAAGTTTATCTAGCCCTAGTGTGGTGAGGGGGACCTGCGGGCCCCCCTGGCTTCTGGGCCCCTTCACAGCTATGACCACTGTGACCCTTATAGTTATGCCACCATTGTTGCACCCATTTTCATAGCAGAACTCCTAGGGATGTCACCCAATTTCTCTGAGAATCTGAATGCTATAATTGCCATGCCCTGGTCCAGGACAACCTATGGACCACTACTGGCCGCCATATTGGAACCAGATACAACAACCTGAACCAAGAGGACGATGGACACCCTGCTAGTGACTTCTGTCTTGATTTTTGGGGTCGATGCCCTCGTAAACAACCTTGCAGAGTTCACGTGGAGTTGAAACCTTATTGTTCATCCTTCTGACCTCATAGTAACCAGTCCCGACTTGATCACGGAGTTGTGAACCATTTAGCAGACTTTTTGTTGCTTTTTGGTCTGCAGTGCTTTCCTCCATGTGGTTAGTGCGATGCTCTGCACGGTGTATGACGCTGGTTTTATGGGGTCACTGACTCGGCACCTTTCATGTGGTTTCGCCAGTAACCTGATATTTACTGGACGTAAGCAGCGCAGACAACAATACGTCTCTGGTCGTCAGATATACAGGGTAATATAGCAGTGTAAAATGGCCCCAGCGGGCGGCCGGACGGCCCCACCTCGTGAACACACCATATCCGTCATGTAAAACTTGGCCACTTTGTGTGTAATATAGTTATGGCTGGCAGAGCGGCTGTGAAAATCACCCAGCCAAAAAAGACAAAAGGACAAAGTTCTGTTCCCAGTAACCTGTCTGCCAAAAACACAGAGGCCCATTGTACGGGCGGCGAGAAAAGTCTGAATTTAATGGAACTCCCTGAGATGCGGCTGCAATGGCCAAAAAGAGATAAGACCCGGACCCTGAATGAGTTTCCTATGTAAGCAACTATATATATGAATCAGGCAGCGCAGGATGAACACTGTATGCTTCTACAGTACACTGCCATATGCCATGTTATGGGGTTCGATGGGGTGCCCAAGACCCTCAGATAATCCTCAGGGTATGTCCTGCAGTAAACTGTCCCAAAATTGCTGAGACAGTCCCTGATTTTCTGAACAGCCCTGGTAATAATTTGGGCATATCCTGATCCAAAAGGAGGAGTGGCTTATATGACCCTAATCTAAAGTGGGTGGTCCCAATTAGTTTAGGGGCAGCCCTGGGACAGGGCTAACAAATATGCTAATGATCGCCTATAGAGGTTGTATGGCTATGTGCTTGATATTGCACCGTAATGTAATAGATGGGGCTAAAAAACGATAACTATGAGGGGTTCACATACTTTTGGCCACATAATATAAATTTAACCCCTTTCTGCTTCAGACATTTTATAATTTTTACATTTTTTACCATTTTTTGTTTTCACAGACCCCTAGAAGGGCTTATTTCTTGCGGGACAGATTGTACTTGGCAATGGTATCTTTTATTATTCCATGGGAAGTTGGAAAAAAATTCAGAATGTGGTGAAATTAAAGAAAAACTGTGTTTGCGCCACTTTCTTATGGGTTTTGTTTTTACGGCGTTCACTTCGCAGCCAAGATGACCTGTTACCTATATTCTGCGGGCCGTGACCATTGCAGACATATTTATATAGTTTTTGTTATGTTTTAACACCTTAATAAAATCCAAAACTTTGAAAAACATTTTTATAATGTATATTTATGTACACGGGGCAGCATAGCGCATATTTGGGTTTTTTTTTCGGGTCCCATTTTGGGGAATGTCCGATGTTTTGAGCGCTTTTTAATGAAATAGTTTTTGGAAGCAGAACAGCAAAAAAAACCTGAAGTTTGATCATTTCAGGGGTTTTTTTCCGATATGGGAAAAAATATTTATATTGTTGTAGTTTTGGCACTTTCGGACGCGGGAATGCCTAATGTGTTTATTTTTATTCATTTATATTTGGGATTTAGAGAAAGAGGGGTGATATGAACTTTTATGGGTTTTTTAAAAAAAATTTTTAATTTTAACATTTTTTTTTCTTTTATTTTTGGATCTCTGGGAGTATGATCACTACTACAATGTACTGCAATCCTAAAGCATTGCAGTATTTTGTAAAATGTATAGACAGGCTGCCTATGGTGGTACAGTTGCGGAGACCTGGCGACTATGGCGGTTAGTCATCTCCTGAGCAGCCGCCATCATAAAAGACCTGAAATCCACCCTAATAGTACAGCGGATGTCAGAATAGGGTTAAAAAAGTCTCACTGCAACAGTAATGATGACGTCACTAGCAGCTATATTGTGCATTGTATTATTTTGCATGGTCTTTTTCGGTTACTTTTCCGTCTCTGCATTCGCTCCGGACATGTGACCTCTTTCACAAAAATTTCCTAATTAAATTATTATTCAGATTTCAAAATCCAGTTACAAAATTTCATAAAATGAACAGAAAACTGAGCGTCTATTCAGCGCGACATGGAAACACTTTAATTAAGGGCCCGAGACCCGCACTGTACAAACTGCGGCGGCTGCCAAAAACCAGGCTTTTATCAACGGAAAAAAAGCAAAAAAAAAAACCTTGTAAACTAACACGTTCCTCGAAATGAGATGAATGTAAACAGCCAAGAAAAACAGCAAGAAAAAGGCCCAAATAGAAGGTAACATCTGAAGACTAAGAAAAATTATACCTGGGCCCATAGACGGAGGTGTTAACGCGGACGCTCTGTGTTTTTCTTATATGTTCCTTTCATATTGAGCTTAATAAGGACGAGCGTCGCGGTGATGGCGTCCTATGAGGTCATAAGACGGGTCCGTGCAAGAAATTAGTTGAAACGCGGACTCCTACAATAACATCATTGGGAACTGAGTCAAACCCCGTAAGATTCACGGATTCATCTGCTGCTATAAAGGACTATGAAAAGAAAACAAACAAAACCGCCCGGCGACGCCTGAACACCCTCAAAAATATCCCAAAACTTTGTAAAAATGTAAAATGTAAAACAGGAGAGGCGAGAAAACAAGAAGGATTAGACACAGAGCCTGGGCAGAGGAGATCAGGAGAATGTAGGACGCCCCCTGGAATATACTGAATGATGATACAGCAGCGAGGAGGAGAAATTACAGATAATGAGGATTAGGAGGCCGACAATGACCAAAAGGGAGATTAGATGTAGATAATCCTCATTGTGCTGCAGAGGTTTATCCACAAAAATAGATGCAAAAAAAAGTAGAGAGCTGCACTCACTATTCTGCTGGTACAGTCACTGTGTACATACATTACATTACTTATCCTGTACTGATCCTGAGTTACATCCTGTATTATACTCCAGAGCTGCGCTCACTATTCTGCTGGTGCAGTCACTGTGTACATACATTACATTACTTATCCTGTACTGATCCTGAGTTACATCCTGTATTATACTCCAGAGCTGCGCTCACTATTCTGCTGGTGCAGTCACTGTGTACATACATTACATTACTTAATCCTGGTCATCCTGTATCCAGACACCGCCCGCGCCCCCGGCGCCGCCACCCCCCCCCCCCCCTATACTCCAGAGCTGCGCTCACTATTCTGCTGGTACAGTCACTGTGTACATACATTACATTACTTATCCTGTACTGATCCTGAGTTACATCCTGTATTATACTCCAGGCAGCACCCTCACTATTCTGCTGGTACAGTCACTGTGTACATACATTACATTACTTATCCTGTACTGATCCTGAGTTACATCCTGTATTATACTCCAGAGCTGCGCTCACTATTCTGCTGGTACAGTCACTGTGTACATACATTACATTACTTATCCTGCACTGATCCTGAGTTACATCCTGTATTATACTCCAGAGCTGCGCTCACTATTCTGCTGGTACAGTCACTGTGTACATACATTACATTACTTATCCTGTACTGATCCTGAGTTACATCCTGTATTATACTCCAGAGCTGCACTCACTATTCTGCTGGTGCAGTCACTGTGTACATACATTACATTACTTATCCTGTACTGATCCTGAGTTACATCCTGTATTATACTCCAGAGCTGCGCTCACTATTCTGCTGGTACAGTCACTGTGTACATACATTACATTACTTATCCTGTACTGATCCTGAGTTACATCCTGTATTATACTCCAGATCTGCACTCACTATTCTGCTGGTGCAGTCACTGTGTACATACATTACATTACTTATCCTGTACTGATCCTGAGTTACATCCTGTATTATACTTCAGAGCTGCACTCACTATTCTGCTGGTACAGTCACTGTGTACATACATTACATTACTTATCCTGTACTGATCCTGAGTTACATCCTGTATTATACTTCAGAGCTGCACTCACTATTCTGCTGGTACAGTCACTGTGTACATACATTACATTACTTATCCTGTACTGATCCTGAGTTACATCCTGTATTATACTCCAGAGCTGCGCTCACTATTCTGCTGGTGCAGTCACTGTGTACATACATTACTTATCCTGTACTGATCCTGAGTTACATCCTGTATTATACTCCAGAGCTGCGCTCACTATTCTGCTGGTACAGTCACTGTGTACATACGTTACATTACTTATCCTGTACTGATCCTGAGTTAAATCCTGTATTATACTCCAGAGCTGCACTCACTATTCTGCTGGTACAGTCACTGTGTACATACATTACATTACTTATCCTGTACTGATCCTGAGTTACATCCTGTATTATACTCCAGAGCTGCACTCACTATACTGCTGGTACAGTCACTGTGTACATACATTACATTACTTATCCTGTACTGATCCTGAGTTACATCCTGTATTATACTCCAGAGCTGCACTCACTATTCTGCTGGTACAGTCACTGTATACATACATTACATTACTTATCCTGTACTGATCCTGAGTTACATCCTGTATTATACTCCAGAGCTGCGCTCACTATTCTGCTGGTGCAGTCACTATGTACATACATTACATTACTTATCCTGTACTGATCCTGAGTTACATCCTGTATTATACTCCAGAGCTGCGCTCACTATTCTGCTGGTGCAGTCACTGTGTACATACATTACATTACTTATCCTGTACTGATCCTGAGTTACATCCTGTATTATACTCCAGAGCTGCGCTCACTATTCTGCTGGTACAGTCACTGTGTACATACATTACATTACTTATCCTGTACTGATCCTGAGTTACATCCTGTATTATACTCCAGAGCTGCACTCACTATTCTGCTGGTGCAGTCACTGTGTACATACATTACATTACTTATCCTGTACTGATCCTGAGTTACATCCTGTATTATACTCCAGAGCTGCGCTCACTATTCTGCTGGTGCAGTCACTGTGTACATATATTACTTATCCTGTACTGATCCTGAGTTACATCCTGTATTATACTCCAGAGCTGCGCTCACTATTCTGCTGGTGCAGTCACTGTGTACATACATTACATTACTTATCCTGTACTGATCCTGAGTTACATCCTGTATTATACTCCAGAGCTGCACTCACTATTCTGCTGGTACAGTCACTGTGTACATACATTACATTACTTATCCTGTACTGATCCTGAGTTACATCCTGTATTATACTCCAGAGCTGCGCTCACTATTCTGCTGGTACAGTCACTGTGTACATACATTACATTACTTATCCTGTACTGATCCTGAGTTATATCCTGTATTATACTCCAGAGCTGCGCTCACTATTCTGCTGGTACAGTCACTGTGTACATACATTACATTACTGAGAATTACACCCAGTATACAGGACAAGAGAAGTAGTACTGTGCACCACTCATATATGGAATACAAAATAAGGAGAAATACTGGTAATTATAGACCCAAGACTCCATAACCACTAAATAACATCACAGTACAAATGACATCACAGACATCACATGATGTCACAATTGGTGAAGAGTGTGTACAGTTAACAGGAGCCATCTTGTCACTTGTCAGATTGAAGAGGATGGTGAAAATGAAGATGAAGCATACAGTCATCTGCCAGTCTGAGGAGTGAAGAAAAGACAAGCTCGGCGATCACAGAAATAACGTTTTCAGTGCGTTCATTGATGAATCCTGTTATTAATGTGTTTTGCGCTTCTTTTCTTTCCGAACTCCCTACATGGATTTCGCCGGATTTGTTGGACTCCATTGGCTGATTCTCCCTGACACAAGAAAGCCTGAAGATGTCTAAGAAGATTATTATATTATTATAAGTGAGATACGATCCAGGGGATATTCCTCTAGATCATCAGGTCTGGTGGTTTCATCTCAGGACCATGGTGGACGAGTCAAACTGAACGCAAAGTGCTCTGTAGCCTCAGGGTTAAGTGTTATGGCGTTCAGTGTTTTAGGGTTCAGTGTTAAAGGGTTAAGTGTTATGGGGTTCAATGTTATGGAATTCAGCATTATGGGGATCAGTGTTATAGCATTCAGTGTTTTGGGGTTCAGTCTCCCTGATGGGGGGCAATAACAGTGTATGTGTCCTCACTTTAGTGTAACTGAACACAACAGTGAAAGGGTCTTGTTAAAAAATAGGAAATTGACTACGGGTCCCATAAAAAAGGGGGCCAAGCAATGACTGTTTTACCAGGCAGTACCCTACATTACCCTACAGTAAGTAGCTGGTATATCTTACACAAGTAAGTGATTTGTGTCAAATATATTAAAAGGTGTCAGAGAGTCGCGTGTGTGCCCTCTAGTGGGCAAGCGACTGGGGCAGAGACTGCAGTGCTTTACCAGTCACCATACAGCTCTGCTAGCTCCGCTACACTACGGCCCCTCAAACATTGATCAGCGGGGGTGCTGGGAGTGCAGTCTATACAGCATGACCTACCATACCGCAGTGGGGTCTCTCTCGGCATAGTCTACCCCATCTATACACCGCTGACCAGCGTGCACCAGTCACTTTGTAAGGCCCGGATCACATCTGCGTTCGGATTTCTGTTCGGAGCTTGCAGCACTTTTCTCTCCGCTTGCTTCGTAGGGAAACCACACGGACCCCATTATAGTCTATGGGGTCCGCGGGTTTCCCAGGTAAACCGCTTTTTTATGCGTATAGGTTTCCATTAGGGGGGTCCCCAAGCAGACTCCCTGAACGGAAACCTGAACGCAGATGTGAACCGGGCCTTACAAAGCACAATTTGACTACACTGTGTGAACACGACCATGTCAGAAAAATCAGATCCATTGCAGAGCAAAAAAACCAAAACAAATTGGTGTAAGTCGGTGTTATTCCATAAAGCTCAAGACCGAAGCCACCGGCCTCCACATTGTGCTTAGATAGGGAGCAAAAGCAGCACGTTATGTCCTAATTCACACTTCATACATAATTAACTTCAACCTGCTGCAACACTGAGACTGGCAGATGTGGAACAAATCTGAGCAAGCACAGCAGTCACAGACTGAGCCACAAAGTACCAAGAGAGGCTGCAGCAGTAACACCTGTAAAGACCTATAGCCAGAGCGAGCGGGAGGAAATCTGAGCCCCAAAGATACAACAGAACATCAATAGAACAAAGAACAGTGAAAGGTCTGAACATATACAATGTGTCCAGTATTATAGCAGTTATATTCTTGTACATAGGAGCAGTATTATAGTAGTTATATTCTTGTACATAGGAGCAGTATTATAGTAGTTATATTCTTGTACATAGGAGTAGTATTATAGTAGTTATATTCTTGTACATAGGAGCAGTATTATAGTAGTTATATTCTTGTACATAGGAGCAGTATTATAGTAGTTATATTCTTGTACATAGGAGGTAGTATTATAGTAGTTATATTCTTGTACATAGGAGCAGTATTATAGTAGTTATATTCTTGTACATAGGAGCAGTATTATAGCAGTTATATTCTTGTACATAGGAGTAGTATTATAGTAGTTATATTCTTGTACATAGGAGCAGTATTATAGTAGTTATATTCTTGTACATAGGAGGTAGTGTTATAGTAGTTATATTCTTGTACATAGGAGCAGTATTATAGTAGTTATATTCTTGTACATAGGGGCAGTATTATAGTAGTTATATTCCAAGGAGGAGATTATAGTAGTCTCTTGTACATAGGAGCAGTATTATAGTAGTTATATTCTTGTACATAGGAGCAGTATTATAGTAGTTATATTCTTGTACATAGGAGCAGTATTATAGTAGTTATATTCTTGTACATAGGAGGTAGTGTTATAGTAGTTATATTCTTGTACATAGGAGCAGTATTATAGTAGTTATATTCTTGTACATAGGAGCAGTATTATAGTAGTTATATTCTTGTACATAAGAGCAGTATTATAGTGGTTATATTCTTGTACATAGGAGCAGTATTATAGTAGTTATATTCTTGTACATAGCAGCAGTATTATAGTAGTTATATTCTTGTACATAGGAGCAGTATTATAGTAGTTATATTCTTGTACATAGGAGCAGTATTATAGTAGTTATATTCTTGTACATAGGAGCAGTATTATAGTAGTTATATTCTTGTACATAGGAGTAGTATTATAGTAGTTATATTCTTGTACATAGAGGGTAGTATTATAGTAGTTATATTCTTGTACACAGGGGTAGTATTATAGTAGTTATATTCTTGTACATAGGAGGTAGTATTATAGTAGTTATATTCTTGTACATAGGAGTAGTATTATAGTAGTTATATCCTTGTACATAGGAGCAGTATTATAGTAGTTATATTCTTGTACATAGGAGCAGTATTATAGTAGTTATATTCTTGTACATAGCAGCAGTATTATAGTAGTTATATTCTTGTACATAGGAGCAGTATTATAGTAGTTATATTCTTGTACATAGGAGCAGTATTATAGTAGTTATATTCTTGTACATAGGAGGCAGTATTATAGTAGTTATATTCTTGTACAGAGGAGCAGTATTATAGTAGTTATATTCTTGTACATAGGAGTAGTATTATAGTAGTTATATTCTTGTACATAGGAGTAGTATTATAGTAGTTATATTCTTGTACATAGAGGGTAGTATTATAGTAGTTATATTCTTGTACACAGGGGTAGTATTATAGTAGTTATATTCTTGTACATAGGAGGTAGTATTATAGTAGTTATATTCTTGTACATAGGAGCAGTATTATAGTAGTTATATTCTTGTACATAGGAGTAGTATTATAGTAGTTATATTCTTGTACATAGGAGCAGTATTATAGTAGTTATATTCTTGTATATAGGAGTAGTATTATAGTAGTTATATTCTTGTACATAAGAGCAGTATTATAGTAGTTATATTCTTGTACATAGGGGCTGTATTATAGTAGTTATATTCTTGTACATAGGAGTAGTATTATAGTAGTTATATCCTTGTACATAGGAGCAGTATTATAGTAGTTATATTCTTGTACATAGGAGCAGTATTATAGTAGTTATATTCTTGTACATAGGAGGTAGTATTATAGTAGATATATTCTTGTACATAGGAGCAGTATTATAGTAGTTATATTCTTGTACATAGGAGTATTATAGTAGTTATATTCTTGTACATAGGAGATAGTATTATAGTAGTTATATTCTTGTACATAGGAGCAGTATTATACCCTGTTTCCCCGAAAATAAGACAGCGTCTTATATTAATTTTTGCTCCCAAAGATGTGCTGTGTCTTATTTTCAGGGGATGTCTTATTTTTTTTTCAATGAAGAAGAATTCACATTTATTGCTGAACAAAAAAATGAACATTTATTATATACGGTACTGTACAGTAGTTGTCATCACAAACCAGCATAACCAGACAAACTGTGAATCCTATCAAGAATTTCTTACTACCGTACCATTATTTCCATGTACAACAATTAACAGTATGGTACATTTACCAATATTTACGGTACGAATAGAAAGTAAAATTTATTCAATGACAGTTATGTCATCATCTTCTAGGACATCATCATAACAATCCAAACCATTAATTTCCCTGCACACAGTATCATTCGCCATAGTGGCCCCTGCACACAGTATCATTCCCCATAGTGGCCCCTGCACACAGTAGTTTGCCCCATAGTGGACCACCCATGAACAATTATTATACTGTGGGGTCTTTTCAGACCCCAGAGTATAATGATCGGAGACCCAGGAGAGGATAGAAACATAAAAAAACAACGTTGCTTACCTGTTCCTCGCTCCGGTGCATGCCCGTGTGCTACTCCGGCCTTCTTCAACGTTTGACCAGGCCGCGTCACGTGATCCGGCCGGCGTCGCGACGCAAAATGACGTCTGCTGACGTCTGCGACGTCACCAAACAGGCCCGAAGCCTGGAGAAGCGTAGGACAGGTAAGTACATTGTTTTTTTATGTTCGCTCACCTCCCCTGGGCCGCCGATTATTATACTCCGGGGTCTGAAAAGACCCCAGAGTATAATGATAGCAGAGATTGTGGGGTTCTCCCGCGGCCTCACATATCGTATATACCGTATGTTCTGTTCGGGAACATACGCCTTACTTTCGGGGGGATGCCTTATATTAGGCAATTCTCCGAAACCTCTCCTATGCCTTACTTTCGGGGGTGTCTTATTTTCGGGGAAACACGGTAGTAGTTATATTCTTGTACATAGGAGTAGTATTATAGTAGTTATATTCTTGTACATAGAAGTAGTATTATAGTAGTTATATTCTTGTACATAGGAGCAGTATTATAGTAGTTATATTCTTGTACATAGGGGCAGTATTATAGTAGTTATATTCTTGTACATAGGAGGTAGTATTATAGTAGTTATATTCTTGTACATAGGAGGTAGTATTATAGTAGTTATATTCTTGTACATAGGCACAGTATTATAGTAGTTATATTCTTGTACATAGGAGTAGTATTATAGTAGTTATATTCTTGTACATAGGGGCAGTATTATAGTAGTTATATTCTTGTACATAGGAGTAGTATTATAGTAGTTATATTCTTGTACATAGGAGCAGTATTATAGTAGTTATATTCTTGTACATAGGAGCAGTATTATAGTAGTTATATTCTTGTACATAGGAGTAGTATTATAGTAGTTATATTCTTGTACATAGGACCAGTATTATAGTAGTTATATTCTTGTACATAGGAGGCAGTATTATAGTAGTTATATTCTTGTACATAGGAGCAGTATTATAGTAGTTATATTCTTGTACATAGGAGTAGTATTATAGTAGTTATATTCTTGTACATAGGAGTAGTATTATAGTAGTTATATTCTTGTACATAGGAGCAGTATTATAGTAGTTATATTCTTGTACATAGGAGGTAGTATTATAGTAGTTATATTCTTGTACATAGGAGGCAGTATTATAGTAGTTATATTCTTGTACATAGGAGCAGTATTATAGTAGTTATATTCTTGTACATAGGGGCAGTATTATAGTAGTTATATTCTTGTACATAGGGGGCAGTATTATAGTAGTTATATTCTTGTACATAGGAGCAGTATTATAGTAGTTATATTCTTGTACATAGGAGCAGTATTATGGTAGTTATATTCTTGTACATAGGAGGTAGTATTATAGTAGTTATATTCTTGTACATAGGAGGTAGTATTACAGTAGTTATATTCTTGTACATAGGGAGCAGTATTATAGTAGTTATATTCTTGTACATAGGAGCAGTATTATAGTAGTTATATTCTTGTACATAGGAGGTAGTATTATAGTAGTTATATTCTTGTACATAGGAGTAGTATTATAGTAGTTATATTCTTGTACATAGGAGGTAGTATTATAGTAGTTATATTCTTGTACATAGGAGCAGTATTATAGTAGTTATATTCTTGTACATAGGGGCAGTATTATAGTAGTTATATTCTTGTACATAGGGGGCAGTATTATAGTAGTTATATTCTTGTACATAGGAGCAGTATTATAGTAGTTATATTCTTGTACATAGGGGGCAGTATTATAGTAGTTATATTCTTGTACATAGGAGCAGTATTATAGTAGTTATATTCTTGTACATAGGAGGTAGTATTATAGTAGTTATATTCTTGTACATAGGAGTAGTATTATAGTAGTTATATTCTTGTACATAGGAGCAGTATTATAGTAGTTATATTCTTGTACATAGGAGCAGTATTATAGTAGTTATATCCTTGTACATAGGAGCAGTATTATAGTAGTTATATTCTTGTACATATGAGGTCAGTATTATAGTAGTTATATTCTTGTACATAGGGGGCAGGATTATAGTAGTTATATTCTTGTACATAGGAGCAGTATTATAGTAGTTATATTCTTGTACATAGGAGTAGTATTATAGTAGTTATATTCTTGTACATAGGAGCAGTATTATAGTAGTTATATTCTTGTACATAGGAGCAGTATTATAGTAGTTATATCCTTGTACATAGGGCAGTATTATAGTAGTTATATTCTTGTACATAGGCGAGTAGTATTATAGTAGTTATATTCTTGTACATAGGGAGCAGTATTATGGTAGTTATATTCTTGTACATAGGAGCAGTATTATGGTAGTTATATTCTTGTACATAGGAGTAGTATTATAGTAGTTATATTCTTGTACATAGGAGGTAGTATTATAGTAGTTATATCCTTGTACATAGGGGACAGTATTATAGTAGTTATATTCTTGTACATAGGAGCAGTATTATAGTAGTTATATTCTTGTACATAGGAGTAGTATTATAGTAGTTATATTCTTGTACATAGGAGTAGTATTATAGTAGTTATATCCTTGTACATAGGGGACAGTATTATAGTAGTTATATTCTTGTACATAGGAGCAGTATTATAGTAGTTATATTCTTGTACATAGGAGTAGTATTATAGTAGTTATATTCTTGTACATAGGAGCAGTATTATAGTAGTTATATTCTTGTACATAGGAGCAGTATTATGGTAGTTATATTCTTGTACATAGGAGTAGTATTATAGTAGTTATATTCTTGTACATAGGAGTAGTATTATAGTAGTTATATTCTTGTACATAGGAACAGTATTATAGTAGTTATATTCTTGTACATAGGAGCAGTATTATAGTAGTTATATTCTTGTACATAGGAGCAGTATTATAGTAGTTATATTCTTGTACATAGGAGCAGTATTATAGTAGTTATATTCTTGTACATAGGAGGTAGTATTACAGTAGTTATATTCTTGTACATAGGGAGCAGTATTATAGTAGTTATATTCTTGTACATAGGAGCAGTATTATAGTAGTTATATTCTTGTACATAGGAGGTAGTATTATAGTAGTTATATTCTTGTACATAGGAGTAGTATTATAGTAGTTATATTCTTGTACATAGGAGGTAGTATTATAGTAGTTATATTCTTGTACATAGGAGCAGTATTATAGTAGTTATATTCTTGTACATAGGAGCAGTATTATAGTAGTTATATTCTTGTACATAGGAGGTAGTATTATAGTAGTTATATTCTTGTATGTAGGAGGTAGTATTATAGTAGTTATATTCTTGTACATAGGAGGTAGTATTATAGTAGTTATATTCTTGTACATAGGAGCAGTATTATAGTAGTTATATTCTTGTACATAGGAGCAGTATTATAGTAGTTATATTCTTGTACATAGGAGGTAGTATTATAGTAGTTATATTCTTGTACATAGGAGCAGTATTATAGTATTTACATTCTTGTACATAGATGTAGTAGTATAGCAATTATATTACTGCACTGAGGGTAGTATTATAATAGTTCTGTTTCCTTAGATGTCTTGTATGCTCCTTATTGGCACAGTGACTGATGACATTTGCTACAGATGTAGGCTGTATGACTAATGTTCTGTGTATGATACAATATATGATGTTGTGGAGTACAAGGTGACAGTTTTATAGGTTAATATGCTGAGTGTTGATGTCTTTATTTCAGTTTGTTTTGAACTTTATGAACAGATTCCGGCGCAGGACACGGGCGGCTGGTGACCTAAACTCTACAGCAGATGCTCGCACTCCGCTTCCCTTTTCTTAACAACTTCCTTCCCTCTTGTACAGATTTCCTTCTCAATTTTAGAAAAAAATGAAATAATATAAATACAGTAAATCATCGGCTCCAGACGGTTCTGTCTCTGTAAATATGAGCAGAGACACAGTATACGTTACATCTGCCGCAGCCGAGATATAATAACCTCATGGGACATGAGAACTAAGAAAGAATGTATAGACATCAAGGTTTGCTACGAATAGAATCTCCTGAGTCCTCTGCAGTCTTATAATAGTCTTTCCAGCCAGTGCTGAACTACCTTGGTCTTCTCCTAAACTGACAACTACTAATGGCAGCCATTACTGAGGGGTTGTCACATGTCTGATATACCAGAGATATACAAGTATTTTCCTATAGTTTCCTACCTATTTTTGAATAGTTGTCTTCTGTTATATCCTCCAGTCCAATCTCCTTCCAGAATCCATTATCCCATCCTCCATCTGCAGAATACGTCCATTTACAGACCAGAGTACAAAGAGACCTGAAGGAAGAGACAAATAACAGGATGTAATAGGTGATGTAAGGGTTAATGGCTTATCTATGGACGTAGCAACACAACAAGGACTGAACAACCCGACAAATAACTATAGAGCCCTCGTACAAATATATAAAGTGTATCAAATATTATATTACATGATAGACATAAAAGAGTATCAATCATTAGGGTGAGACAAATAGTACAAAATATAGGGGTGTCAGGTGATATTGGAGACCCTTAGGGGACCCCATGTGTGAATGCAGAGGGGAAAAAACTAATATAGCAATAATTCATGTATGAATACAATGGGAGAAAGTCAGAATAAATATACAGTGCTATGCGAAAGTATTCGGCCCCCTTGAACTTTTCAACCTTTTGCCACATTTCAGGCTTCAAACATAAGGATATAAAATTTAAATTTTTTGGTGAAGAATCAACTACAAGTGGGACACAATCGTGAAGTGGAACGAAATTTATTGGTTATTTTAAACTTTTGTAAAAAATAAAAAACTGAAAAGTGGGGCGTGCCAAATTATTCGGCCCCCTTAAGTTAATACTTTGTAGCGCCCCCTTTTGCTGCGATTACAGCTGCAAGTCGCTTGGGGTATGTCTCTATCAGTTTTGCACATGGAGAGACTGAAATTCTTGCCCATTCTTCCTTGGAAAACAGCTGGAGCTCAGTGAGGTTGGATGGAGAGCGTTTGTGAACAGCAGTTTTCAGCTCTTTCCACAGATTCGCGATTGGATTCAGGTCTGGACTTTGACTTGGCCATTCTAACACCTGGATACGTTTATTTGTGAACCATTCCATTGTAGATTTTGCTTTATGTTTGGGATCATTGTCTTGTTGGAAGATACATCTCCGTCCCAGTCTCAGGTCTTTTGCAGACTCCAACAGGTTTTCTTCCAGAATGGTCCTGTATTTGGCTCCATCCATCTTCCCATCAATTTTAACCATCTTCCCTGTCCCTGCTGAAGAAAAGCAGGCCCAAACCATGATGCTGCCCCCACCATGTGTGACAGTGGGGATGGTGTGTTCAGGGGGATGAGCTGTGTTGCTTTTACGCCAAACATATCGTTTTGCATTGTGGCCAAAAAGTTGGATTTTGGTTTCCTCTGAGCAGAGCACCTTCTTCCACATGTTTGGTGTCTCCCAGGTGACTTTTTATGGATATCTTTGAGAAATGGCTTTCTTCTTGCCACTCTTCCATAAAGGCCAGATTTGTGCAGTGTACGACTTATTGTTGTCCTATGGACAGACTCTCCCTCCTCAGCTGTAGATCTCTGCAGTTCATCCAGAGTGATCATGGGCCTCTTGGCTGCATCTCTGATCAGTCTTCTCCTTGTTTGAGATGAAAGTTTAGAGGGACGGCCGGGTCTTGGTAGATTTGCAGTGGTCTGATACTCCTTCCATTTCAATATGATCGCGTGCACAGTGCTCCTTGGGATGTTTAAAATTTGGGAAATCTTTTTGTATCCAAATCTGGCTTTAAACTTCTCCACAACAGTATCACGGACCTGCCTGGTGTGTTCCTTGGTCTTCATGATGCTCTCTGTGCTTTGTACAGAACCCTGAGCCTATCACAGAGCAGGTGCATTTATACGGAGACTTGATTACACACAGGTGGATTATATTTATCATCATCAGTCATTTAGGACAACATTGCATCATTCAGAGATCCTCACTGAACTTCTGGACTGAGTTTGCTCCACTGAAAGTAAAGGGGCCGAATAATATTGCACGCCCCACTTTTCAGTTTTTTATTTTTTACAAAAGTTTAAAATAACCAATAAATTTCATTCCACTTCACGATTGTGTCCCACTTGTTGTTGATTCTTCACCAAAAAATTTAAATTTTATATCTTTATGTTTGAAGCCTGAAATGTGGCAAAAGGTTGAAAAGTTCAAGGGAGCCGAATACTTTCGCAATGAACTGTATATAGATCATATACGTGACCATATATACAGCAACCAAAGTCATAAAGAGAGTAAATACCTAGAGCAGTGACCTATACTATATATACAGCTGCATCTCAATAAATTAGAATATCTGTGAAACGTTTATTTCTTTCCGTAATTACATTAATAAAGTTCCTCCTATATTTTCTAGATTCTTTACACACAGAGTCTTCTATTCCAAGTGTTTTATTTCTATAAATGTTGATTATGGATTACAGGGAATGAAAACCCAAATCTAAGAAAATGAGAATATTGTAAGTTGAGTTCAGTCTTGTAAATTCAGTGTCACCTGACAAGGTTTCCTAAGCCTTTACATGGTCCCTCAGTCTGGTTCAGTAGGACACACAATCATGGAAGACGCTGATTATGGATTGTATTACTGAATGACTGACATGAAGGAACGTTTCACAGATATTCTCATTTATTGAAATGCTCCTGTAGTATAGTATATAGTATCAGCCCTACATACACTAAGGAATGACTGCACAAACAAGATACTGCCCAGCCCCAAAGTCTCCTAGGTCTGACACCCCAAACCTGACATATCGACTGCGCCTTCGTCTGGGGGTGATGGTAACATATGTACATATTGTGCACCCCAAGTATCAGCATGTTATTATCCATCCTGTACCCCAAGTGTTTGTGTATTATTATCCTGTACCCCAAGTGTCATTGTCCTGTACCCCGAGTGTCAGCCTATCATTATCCTGTACCCCGAGTGTCAGCCTGTCATTATCCTGTACCCCAAGTGTCAGCCTGTCATTATCCTGTACCCCGAGTGTCAGCCTGTCATTATCCTGTACCCCAAGTGTCAGCCTGTCATTATTCTGTACCCCAAATGTCATTATCCTGTACCCCGAGTGTCAGCCTGTCATTGTCCTGTACCCCCAATGTCAGCGTGTCATTATCCTGTACCCCGAGTGTCAGCCTGTCATTATCCTGTACCCCGAATGTCATTATCCTGTACCCCGAGTGTCAGCCTGTCATTGGCCTGTACCCCCAATGTCAGCGTGTCATTATCCTGTACCCCGAGTGTCAGCCTGTCATTATCCTGTACCCCGAGTGTCAGCCTGTCATTATCCTGTACCCCAAGTGTCAGCCTGTCATTATCCTGTACCCCAAGTGTCAGCCTGTCATTATCCTGTACCCCAAGTGTCATTATCCTGTACCCCGAATGTCATTATCCTGTACCCCGAGTGTCAGCCTGTCATTGGCCTGTACCCCCAATGTCAGCGTGTCATTATCCTGTACCCCGAGTGTCAGCCTGTCATTATCCTGTACCCCGAGTGTCAGCCTGTCATTATCCTGTACCCCAAGTGTCAGCCTGTCATTATCCTGTACCCCAAGTGTCAGCCTTTCATTATCCTGTACCCCAAGTATCAGCCTGTCATTATCCTGTACCCCGGGTGTCAGCCTGTCGTTATCCTGTACCCCAAGTGTCAGCCTGTCATTATCCTGTACCCCGAGTGTCAGCCTGTCATCATACTGTACCCCGAGTGTCAGCCTGTCATTATCCTGTACCCCCAGTGTCAGCCTGTCATTATCCTGTACCCCCAGTGTCAGCCTGTCATTATCCTGTACCCCAAGTATCAGCCTGTCATTATCCCGTACCCCCAGTGTCAGCCTGTCATTATCCTGTACCCCCAGTGTCAGCCTGTCATTATCCTGTACCCCCAGTGTCAGCCTGTCATTATCCTGTACCCCAAGTATCAGCCTGTCATTATCCTGTACCCCAAGTGTCAGCCTGTCATTATCCTGTACCCCCAGTGTCAGCCTGTCATTATCCTGTACCCCGAGTGTGAGCCTGTCATTATCCTGTACCCCAAGTGTCAGCCTGTCATTATCCTGTACCCCGAGTGTCAGCCTGTCATTATCCTGTACCCCCAGTGTCAGCCTGTCATTATCCTGTACCCCCAGTGTCAGCCTGTCATTATCCTGTACCCCCAGTGTCAGCCTGTCATTATCCTGTACCCCAAGTGTCAGCCTGTCATTATCCTGTACCCCGAGTGTCAGCCTGTCATTATCCTGTACCCCAAGTGTCAGCCTGTCATTGTCCTGTACCCCAAGTGTCAGCCTGTCATTATCCTGTACCCCGAGTGTCAGCCTGTCATTATCCTGTACCCCAAGTGTCAGCCTGTCATTATCCTGTACCCCAAGTATCAGCCTGTCATTATCCTGTACCCCGAGTGTCAGCCTGTCATTATCCTGTACCCCGAGTGTCAGCCTGTCATTATCCTGTACCCCAAGTGTCAGCCTGTCATTATCCTGTACCCCCAGTGTCAGTGTACCATTATCCTGTACCCCCAGTGTCAGCCTGTCATTATCCTGTACCCCCAGTGTCAGCCTGTCATTATCCTGTACCCCGAGTGTCAGCCTGTCATTATCCTGTACCCCCAGTGTCAGCCTGTCATTATCCTGTACCCCCAGTGTCAGCCTGTCATTATCCTGTACCCCAAGTATCAGCCTGTCATTATCCTGTACCCCAAGTGTCAGCCTGTCATTATCCTGTACCCCCAGTGTCAGCCTGTCATTATCCTGTACCCCGAGTGTGAGCCTGTCATTATCCTGTACCCCAAGTGTCAGCCTGTCATTATCCTGTACCCCGAGTGTCAGCCTGTCATTATCCTGTACCCCCAGTGTCAGCCTGTCATTATCCTGTACCCCCAGTGTCAGCCTGTCATTATCCTGTACCCCCAGTGTCAGCCTGTCATTATCCTGTACCCCAAGTGTCAGCCTGTCATTATCCTGTACCCCGAGTGTCAGCCTGTCATTATCCTGTACCCCAAGTGTCAGCCTGTCATTGTCCTGTACCCCAAGTGTCAGCCTGTCATTATCCTGTACCCCGAGTGTCAGCCTGTCATTATCCTGTACCCCAAGTGTCAGCCTGTCATTATCCTGTACCCCAAGTATCAGCCTGTCATTATCCTGTACCCCGAGTGTCAGCCTGTCATTATCCTGTACCCCGAGTGTCAGCCTGTCATTATCCTGTACCCCAAGTGTCAGCCTGTCATTATCCTGTACCCCCAGTGTCAGTGTACCATTATCCTGTACCCCCAGTGTCAGCCTGTCATTATCCTGTACCCCCAGTGTCAGCCTGTCATTATCCTGTACCCCGAGTGTCAGCCTGTCATTATCCTGTACCCCCAGTGTCAGCCTGTCATTATCCTGTACCCCCAGTGTCAGCCTGTCATTATCCTGTACCCCAAGTGTCAGCCTGTCATTATCCTGTACCCCGAGTGTCAGCCTGTCATTATCCTGTACCCCAAGTATCAGCCTGTCATTATCCTGTACCCCAAGTGTCAGCCTGTCATTGTCCTGTACCTCAAGTGTCAGCCTGTCATTATCCTGTACCCCGAGTGTCAGCCTGTCATTATCCTGTACCCCGAGTGTCAGCCTGTCATTATCCTGTACCCCAAGTGTCAGCCTGTCATTATCCTGTACCCCCAGTGTCAGTGTACCATTATCCTGTACCCCCAGTGTCAGCCTGTCATTATCCTGTACCCCCAGTGTCAGCCTGTCACTATCCTGTACCCCCAGTGTCAGCCTGTCATTATCCTGTACCCCAAGTGTCAGCCTGTCATTATCCTGTACCCCCAGTGTCAGCCTGTCATTATCCTGTACCCTGAGTGTCAGCCTGTCATTATCCTGTACCCCTGTACCCCAAGTATCAGCCTGTCATTATCCTGTACCCCAAGTGTCAGCCTGTCATTATCCTGTACCCCGAGTGTCAGCCTGTCATTATCCTGTACCCCGAGTGTCAGCCTGTCATTATCCTGTACCCCGAGTGTCAGCCTGTCATTATCCTGTACCCCAAGTATCAGCCTGTCATTATCCTGTACCCCAAGTATCAGCCTGTCATTATCCTGTACCCCAAGTGTCAGCCTGTCATTATCCTGTACCCCGAGTGTCAGCCTGTCATTATCCTGTACCCCAAGTGTCAGCCTGTCATTATCCTGTACCCCGAGTGTCAGCCTGTCATTGTCCTTACCCCAAGTATCAGCCTGTCATTATCCTGTACCCCAAGTGTCAGCCTGTCATCATCCTGTACCCCAAGTATCAGCCTGTCATTATCCTGTACCCCAAGTATCAGCCTGTCATTATCCTGTACCCCAAGTATCAGCCTGTCATTATCCTGTACCCCAAGTGTCAGCCTGTCATTGTCCTGTACCCCAAGTGTCAGTCTGTCATTGTCCTGTACCCCAAGTATCAGCCTGTCATTATCCTGTACCCCGAGTGTCAGCCTGTCATTATCCTGTACCCCGAGTGTCAGCCTGTCATTATCCTGTACCCCGAGTGTCAGCCTGTCATTATCCTGTACCCCAAGTGTCAGCCTGTCATTATCCTGTACCCCGATTGTCAGCCTGTCATTATCCTGTACCCCGAGTGTCAGCCTGTCATTTTCCTGTACCCCAAGTGTCAGCCTGTCATTATCCTGTACCCCGAGTGTCAGCCTGTCATTATCCTGTACCCCGAGTGTCAGCCTGTCATTATCCTGTACCCCGAGTGTCAGCCTGTCATTATCCTGTACCCCCAGTGTCAGCCTGTCATTATCCTGTACCCCAAGTGTCAGCCTGTCATTATCCTGTACCCCGAGTGTCAGCCTGTCATTATCCTGTACCCCCAGTGTCAGCCTGTCATTATCCTGTACCCCAAGTGTCAGCATGTCATTATCCTGTACCCTGAGTGTCAGCCTGTCATTATCCTGTACCCCAAGTGTCAGCCTGTCATTATCCTTTACCCCAAGTGTCAGCCTGTCATTATCCTGTACCCCGAGTGTCAGCCTGTCATTATCCTGTACCCCCAGTGTCAGCCTGTCATTATCCTGTACCCCGAGTGTCAGCCTGTCATTATCCTGTACCCCGAGTGTCAGCCTGTCATTATCCTGTACCCCCAGTGTCAGCCTGTCATTATCCTGTACCCCGAGTGTCAGCCTGTCATTATCCTGTACCCCAAGTGTCAGCCTGTCATTATCCTGTACCCCAAGTGTCAGTCTGTCATTATCCTGTACCCCTAGTGTCAGCGTGCCATTATCCTGTACCCCAAGTGTCAGCCTGTCATTATCCTGTACCCCAAGTGTCAGCCTGTCATTATCCTGTACCCCAAGTGTCAGTCTGTCATTATCCTGTACCCCAAGCTGTCAGCCTGTCATTATCCTGTACCCCAAGTGACAGCCTGTCATTATCCTGCCTGCCCCCAGTGTCAGCCTGTCATTATCCTGTACCCTGAGTGTCAGCCTGTCATTATCCTGTACCCCAAATGTCAGCCTGTCATTGTCCTGTACCCCGAGTGTCAGCCTGTCATTATCCGTACCCCAGTGTCAGCCGCTATCCCCCCCAGTGTCAGCCTGTCATTATCCTGTACCCCAAGTGTCAGCCTGTCATTATCCTGTACCCCGAGTGTCAGCCTGTCATTATCCTGTACCCCCAGTGTCAGCCTGTCATTATCCTGTACCCCAAGTGTCAGCCTGTCATTATCCTGTACCCCCGAGTGTCAGCCTGTCATTATCCGCCCCCCAGTGTCAGCCTGTCATTATCCTGTACCCCGAGTGTCAGCCTGTCATTATCCTGTACCCCAAGTGTCAGCCTGTCATTATCCTGTACCCCAAGTGTCAGCCTGTCATTATCCTGTACCCCGAGTGTCAGCCTGTCATTATCCTGTACCCCAAGTGTCAGCCTGTCATTATCCTGTACCCCAAGTGTCAGCCTGTCATTATCCTGTACCCCGAGTGTCAGCCTGTCATTATCCTGTACCCCCAGTGTCAGCCTGTCATTATCCTGTACCCCAGTGTCGCCTGTCTTTCCGTCCCCGCCCCCCCCAGTGTCAGCCTGTCATTATCCTGTACCCCAAGTGTCAGCCTGTCATTATCCTCCGTACCCCAGTGTCAGCCTGTCATTATCCTGTACCCCGAGTGTCAGCCTGTCATTATCCTGTACCCCGAGTGTCAGCCTGTCATTATCCTGTACCCCCAGTGTCAGCCTGTCATTATCCTGTACCCCAAGTGTCAGCCTGTCATTATCCTGTACCCCAAGTGTCAGCCTGTCATTATCCTGTACCCCAAGTGTCAGCCTGTCATTATCCTGTACCCCAAGTGTCAGCCTGTCATTATCCTGTACCCCCAGTGTCAGCCTGTCATTATCCTGTACCCCAGTGTCAGCCTGTCATTCCCCCCCGAGTGTCAGCCTGTCATTATCCTGTACCCCCAGTGTCAGCCTGTCATTATCCTGTACCCCAAGTGTCAGCCTGTCATTATCCTGTACCCCGAGTGTCAGCCTGTCATTATCCTGTACCCCGAGTGTCAGCCTGTCATTATCCTGTACCCCAGGTGTCAGCCTGTCATTATCCTGTACCCCAAGTGTCAGCCTGTCATTATCCTGTACCCCGAGTGTCAGCCTGTCATTATCCGCCCCGCCCAGTGTCAGCCTGTCATTATCCTGTACCCCAAGTGTCAGCCTGTCATTATCCTGTACCCCGAGTGTCAGCCTGTCATTATCCTGTACCCCAAGTGTCAGCCTGTCATTATCCTGTACCCCAAGTGTCAGCCTGTCATTATCCTGTACCCCAAGTGTCAGCCTGTCATTATCCTGTACCCCCAGTGTCAGCCTGTCATTATCCTGTACCCCCAGTGTCAGCCTGTCATTATCCTGTACCCCAAGTGTCAGCCTGTCATTATCCTGTACCCCCAGTGTCAGCCTGTCATTATCCTGTACCCCGAGTGTCAGCCTGTCATTATCCTGTACCCCAAGTGTCAGCCTGTCATTATCCTGTACCCCAAGTGCAGCCTGTCTTTCCTTCCCCCCTGTCAGCCTGTCATTATCCTGTACCCCAAGTGTCAGCCTGTCATTATCCTGTACCCCAAGTGTCAGCCTGTCATTATCCTGTACCCCAAGTGTCAGCCTGTCATTATCCTGTACCCCAAGTGTCAGCCTGTCATTATCCTGTACCCCCCCCCCCCCAGTGTCAGCCTGTCCACTATCCTGTACCCCAGTGTCAGCCTGTCATTATCCTGTACCCCAAGTGTCAGCCTGTCATTATCCTGTACCCCAAGTGTCAGCCTGTCATTATCCTGTACCCCAAGTGTCAGCCTGTCATTATCCTGTACCCCAAGTGTCAGCCTGTCATTATCCTGTACCCCAAGTGTCAGCCTGTCATTGTCCTGACCCCAGTGTCAGCCTGTCATTATCCTGTACCCCCAGTGTCAGCCTGTCATTATCCTGTACCCCAAGTGTCAGCCTGTCATTATCCTGTACCCCGAGTGTCAGCCTGTCATTATCCTGTACCCCAAGTGTCAGCCTGTCATTATCCTGTACCCCCAGCCCCCCCCCAGTGTCAGCCTGTCATTATCCTGTACCCCAAGTGTCAGCCTGTCATTATCCTGTACCCCAAGTGTCAGCCTGTATCCCTCCCCCCTGTCATTATCCTGTACCCCAAGTGTCAGCCTGTCATTATCCTGTACCCCAAGTGTCAGCCTGTCATTATCCTGTACCCCAAGTGTCAGCCTGTCATTATCCTGTACCCCCAGTGCAGACCAACCTGTACCCCCGTGTCAGCCTGTCATTATCCTGTACCCCCAGTGTCAGCCTGTCATTATCCTGTACCCCCAGTGTCAGCCTGTCATTATCCTGTACCCCAAGTGTCAGCCTGTCATTATCCTGTACCCCAAGTGTCAGCCTGTCATTATCCTGTACCCCAAGTGTCAGCCTGTCATTATCCTGTACCCCAAGTATCAGCCTGTCATTATCCTGTACCCCAAGTGTCAGCCTGTCATTATCCTGTACCCCAAGTGTCAGCCTGTCATTATCCTGTACCCGCCCATTCATCCTGTACCCCAGTGCACCCAACCACCCCAGTATCAGCCTGTCATTATCCTGTACCCCAAGTATCAGCCTGTCATTATCCTGTACCCCAAGTGTCAGCCTGTCATTATCCTGTACCCCAAGTGTCAGCCTGTCATTATCCTGTACCCCAAGTGTCAGCCTGTCATTATCCCCTGCCCCAGTGTCAGCCTGTCATTATCCTGTACCCCAAGTGTCAGCCTGTCATTATCCTGTACCCCAAGTGTCAGCCTGTCATCCTACCCTGCACCCCAAGTGTCAGCCTGTCATTATCCTGTACCCCAAGTGTCAGCCTGTCATTATCCTGTACCCCAAGTGTCAGCCTGTCATTATCCTGTACCCCGAGTGTCAGCCTGTCATTATCCTACCCCAATGTCAGCCTGTCATTATCCTGTACCCCAAGTGTCAGCCTGTCATTATCCCGACCCCAAGTCCCTGCAATACCCCGCCCCCATTGTCAGCCTGTCATTATCCTGTACCCCGAGTGTCAGCCTGTCATTTTCCTGTACCCCAAGTGTCAGCCTGTCATTATCCTGTACCCCGAGTGTCAGCCTGTCATTATCCTGTACCCCGAGTGTCAGCCTGTCATTATCCTGTACCCCGAGTGTCAGCCTGTCATTATCCTGTACCCCCAGTGTCAGCCTGTCATTATCCTGTACCCCAAGTGTCAGCCTGTCATTATCCTGTACCCCGAGTGTCAGCCTGTCATTATCCTGTACCCCCAGTGTCAGCCTGTCATTATCCTGTACCCCAAGTGTCAGCATGTCATTATCCTGTACCCTGAGTGTCAGCCTGTCATTATCCTGTACCCCAAGTGTCAGCCTGTCATTATCCTTTACCCCAAGTGTCAGCCTGTCATTATCCTGTACCCCGAGTGTCAGCCTGTCATTATCCTGTACCCCCAGTGTCAGCCTGTCATTATCCTGTACCCCGAGTGTCAGCCTGTCATTATCCTGTACCCCGAGTGTCAGCCTGTCATTATCCTGTACCCCCAGTGTCAGCCTGTCATTATCCTGTACCCCGAGTGTCAGCCTGTCATTATCCTGTACCCCAAGTGTCAGCCTGTCATTATCCTGTACCCCAAGTGTCAGTCTGTCATTATCCTGTACCCCTAGTGTCAGCGTGCCATTATCCTGTACCCCAAGTGTCAGCCTGTCATTATCCTGTACCCCAAGTGTCAGCCTGTCATTATCCTGTACCCCAAGTGTCAGTCTGTCATTATCCTGTACCCCAAGTGTCAGCCTGTCATTATCCTGTACCCCAAGTGACAGCCTGTCATTATCCTGTACCCCCAGTGTCAGCCTGTCATTATCCTGTACCCTGAGTGTCAGCCTGTCATTATCCTGTACCCCAAATGTCAGCCTGTCATTGTCCTGTACCCCGAGTGTCAGCCTGTCATTATCCTGTACCCCCAGTGTCAGCCTGTCATTATCCTGTACCCCAAGTATCAGCCTGTCATTATCCTGTACCCCGAGTGTCAGCCTGTCATTATCCTGTACCCCGAGTGTCAGCCTGTCATTATCCTGTACCCCAAGTGTCAGCCTGTCATTATCCTGTACCCCGATTGTCAGCCTGTCATTATCCTGTACCCCGAGTGTCAGCCTGTCATTTTCCTGTACCCCAAGTGTCAGCCTGTCATTATCCTGTACCCCGAGTGTCAGCCTGTCATTATCCTGTACCCCGAGTGTCAGCCTGTCATTATCCTGTACCCCGAGTGTCAGCCTGTCATTATCCTGTACCCCGAGTGTCAGCCTGTCATTATCCTGTACCCCAAGTGTCAGCCTGTCATTATCCTGTACCCCGAGTGTCAGCCTGTCATTATCCTGTACCCCCAGTGTCAGCCTGTCATTATCCTGTACCCCAAGTGTCAGCATGTCATTATCCTGTACCCTGAGTGTCAGCCTGTCATTATCCTGTACCCCAAGTGTCAGCCTGTCATTATCCTTTACCCCAAGTGTCAGCCTGTCATTATCCTGTACCCCGAGTGTCAGCCTGTCATTATCCTGTACCCCCAGTGTCAGCCTGTCATTATCCTGTACCCCGAGTGTCAGCCTGTCATTATCCTGTACCCCGAGTGTCAGCCTGTCATTATCCTGTACCCCCAGTGTCAGCCTGTCATTATCCTGTACCCCGAGTGTCAGCCTGTCATTATCCTGTACCCCAAGTGTCAGCCTGTCATTATCCTGTACCCCAAGTGTCAGTCTGTCATTATCCTGTACCCCTAGTGTCAGCGTGCCATTATCCTGTACCCCAAGTGTCAGCCTGTCATTATCCTGTACCCCAAGTGTCAGCCTGTCATTATCCTGTACCCCAAGTGTCAGTCTGTCATTATCCTGTACCCCAAGTGTCAGCCTGTCATTATCCTGTACCCCAAGTGACAGCCTGTCATTATCCTGTACCCCCAGTGTCAGCCTGTCATTATCCTGTACCCTGAGTGTCAGCCTGTCATTATCCTGTACCCCAAATGTCAGCCTGTCATTGTCCTGTACCCCGAGTGTCAGCCTGTCATTATCCTGTACCCCCAGTGTCAGCCTGTCATTATCCTGTACCCCAAGTATCAGCCTGTCATTATCCTGTACCCCAAGTATCAGCCTGTCATTATCCTGTACCCCAAGTGTCAGCCTGTCATTATCCTGTACCCCAAGTGTCAGCCTGTCATTATCCTGTACCCCGATTGTCAGCCTGTCATTATCCTGTACCCCGAGTGTCAGCCTGTCATTTTCCTGTACCCCAAGTGTCAGCCTGTCATTATCCTGTACCCCAAGTGTCAGCCTGTCATTATCCTGTACCCCAAGTGTCAGCCTGTCATTATCCTGGACCCCGAGTGTCAGTCTGTCATTATCCTGTACCCCGAGTGTCAGCCTGTCATTATCCTGTACCCCGAGTGTCAGCCTGTCATTATCCTGTACCCCCAGTGTCAGCCTGTCATTATCCTGTACCCCGAGTGTCAGCCTGTCATTATCCTGTACCCCCAGTGTCAGCCTGTCATTATCCTGTACCCCAAGTGTCAGCCTGTCATTATCCTGTACCCCGAGTGTCAGCCTGTCATTATCCTGTACCCCGAGTGTCAGCCTGTCATTATCCTGTACCCCGAGTGTCAGCCTGTCATTATCCTGTACCCCCAGTGTCAGCCTGTCATTATCCTGTACCCCGAGTGTCAGCCTGTCATTATCCTGTACCCCAAGTGTCAGCCTGTCATTATCCTGTACCCCAAGTGTCAGTCTGTCATTATCCTGTACCCCTAGTGTCAGCGTGCCATTATCCTGTACCCCAAGTGTCAGTCTGTCATTATCCTGTACCCCAAGTGTCAGTCTGTCATTATCCTGTACCCCAAGTGTCAACCTGTCATTATCCTGTACCCCAAGTGACAGCCTGTCATTATCCTGTACCCCCAGTGTCAGCCTGTCATTATCCTGTACCCCGAGTGTCAGCCTGTCATTATCCTGTACCCCGAGTGTCAGCCTGTCATTATCCTGTACCCCAAGTATCAGCCTGTCATTATCCTGTACCCCAAGTGTCAGCCTGTCATTATCCTGTACCCCAAGTATCAGCCTGTCATTATCCTGTACCCCAAGTGACAGCCTGTCATTATCCTGTACCCCGAGTGTCAGCCTGTCATTATCCTGTACCTCAAGTGTCATTGTCCTGTACCCCAAGTGTCATTGTCCTGTACCCCAAGTGTCAGTGTGTCATTATCCTGTACCCCCAGTGTCAGCCTGTCATTATCCTGTACCCCAAGTATCAGCCTGTCATTATCCTGTACCCCAAGTGTCAGCCTGTCATTATCCTGTACCCCAAGTATCAGCCTGTCATTATCCTGTACCCCAAGTGACAGCCTGTCATTATCCTGTACCCCGAGTGACAGCCTGTCATTATCCTGTACCCCAAGTGACAGCCTGTCATTATCCTGTACCCCCAGTGTCAGCCTGTCATTATCCTGTACCCCAAGTGACAGCCTGTCATTATCCTGTACCCCCAGTGTCAGCCTGTCATTATCCTGTACCCCGAGTGTCATTATCCTGTATCCAATAAACATAGATGGATTTTCGTGACATGCGCAGTAATGGAGGGCGCAGTAATGGATACGAGCAGCGCTGACCCACGATCGCTCCACCATACATACAACCTGTTATTTGTGTAGTTCAGGTTTTTATCCCATGATTTATTGAATTTGCTCACCAGACTGTGGATAATGTGAGCAGAAGCCGCGGAGACAAAGTAACAAGTCGTCTTCATGCATCTTTTATGATTCCGAAGTGACAAATTTAGAAATATCAAAATGAAGTCTTTACATAAAACGTGCTAATGGATTTCTTTGTAAGTCAGAGTCAGAATTCGTTGCCGCAATTTACATGATCACCGTCTTGTCCCTCATTTGGGTCTACAATGACCCACCCACCTACCCATCACCCAGCTTTTCTGCAATCCTGAATGCTTATTGCACAATATTCTGTAACATATGTAACACCTGCTGCTGTATCACTGCATATTCAAAACTATTGGAAATATTGGAAGGAGTTGTAATGGTGGCCATGTTGGATGTCACCCAGCTTTCTAGGAAGCTGATAACACAATTTTCCCAGTTGGGGTATGTCCTGTACACGCTTAGATTGTCCAATCAGAGCTGCCAGATTCAGAGACACACCACTTTCACAAAGGGAATATAAACACCCATTTACCAATTTATTTGTACATTTCCAGGAAGAATAACAGAGGAACAACAAAGAGAATTCATGAAAAACAGAAGTAGTTACTAAAAATGTCTGGAGAGCAGATAGATCCTCTTTAAGGAGCAGAACTATACATTAAATCATTCTTGTCAGCGGAAAAAAGAGAAATTTCCCCTTATTTCACCGTTATAAAGGGAAGAGAATAATCCGGGCAGCGGCGGTGGCGGCAGCGTGTATCCTGTGGTTACACAATGACCCAGAATGTGCTCACATCACCAAACAGATCTGCTCTCAGGAGGAAGCAGCGCCCGCCGTATAGCGAGATATGCGCGGAGTTAAGTAGGGACATGAGACGGGGATTAATATTCAGGAATCCTCAGCCACTTAGAGGAAATATGGTTTTGCAGGCCGGAGGAGAATTTCAGCCGCTGCAAGTTTTCAATTATAGACGGATGTGGTGCCAGGGATAAAGAAATCTCTATTTTACTCAGTGCGATGAGGGTGTTGATTACCGAGCAGCGGAGCCCAGAAATTTCTACCATTATTTAGGTTTCCACATTTTTATAGATGGAAATTTTTGCATATTCTGTTCTGGAGAAGTCGTGCCCTTAAAATGCACACAGAGTCTGAATGGACACTTGTACTATAGCCGCCCGGGGACCAGTATGGACAGACACACAGCTGAGGAGCCCTGTACAAGAGCAGAATATAAGGCCCCTTCCAGTCCCTTCGCCATTTCAAGGGATCAAGCTATAAGGGGCAGCAGTCACACCCTACTAGGGTCCTATAAGACCCTCTGCCTCCTGATATACCAAATATAGGATAGGAGGAAGTAGTGGGCAAGAGGAAAGAACTATCACATAACCAGAGGATCAGACTACACATGGTTTATTTACTGTCTGTTACCATGGAGACATATACATCTAAACAGTCTATGGACATACAATGGTAGGAAATTTTCAGGAAGATTATCTGCAAAGTTGCACATAAGAAGATGCCGGTATCACAAATAGCACATGAAAGGAAAAATGACTCCTTAAGGTTACGGCCCCAGGTTGCGGAAACGCAGCTTTTTTTGTTGCAGATTTTGCTGCAGTTTTTTGAGCCAAAGCCAGGAGTGGACTGAGCAGAAGGTAGACGTATAAGAGCTCCCTATACATTTCCCATTCCTTTTGTAGCCATTGTTGGCTTTGGCTCAAATAACCGCAACGAAATCTGCAACAAAAAAAGCTGCTTTTCCGCAACCTGGGGCCTAAGACTGAGGTCCCATCTTGTGGAAACGCGGCTGTTTTCATTGCATATTTTGCTGCGGTTCTTTGAGACAAAGTCAAGAATGGCTACGAAAGGAATGGGAAACATCTAGGAAGTTCTTCTACTTCTCCCTTCTGCTCAATCCACTCCTGACTTTGGCTCAAAAAACCGCTTCAAAATCTGCAACAAAAAAATCTGCGTTTCCGTAATGTGGGGCTTCACCCTAACACTGTTTTTACTTACCACCAAGGTTACCTTCATTAAATTAAATTAATTAAATAAAATAAAATTAAATAATGATTTATTATCCCAAACTAGCACAGTCTATCCTTTAACCCCTTCCTGCCACTGGCATTTTTCAATTTTTGTTTTTGACTCCCCGTCTGCCAAACTTTTTTTTATTTTTCCATTTGCAGAAACTCACAGAGCTGTAGGAGGACTTAATATTAGCAGGAAAAATTGTACTTCAGAACAGGGTAGAATCGGAATATAAACTGTGTTTGCGCGACTTTCTTATGGATTTTGTTTTTACAATGTTCATTGAGCAGCTAAAATGGCCTGTCACCTGTATTCTATGGGTCGGTACGATTTCGGGGATATCAAATTTATATAAATTTATTTATGTTTTAATCCCTTAAAAAATATAAAACTTTGCAAAAAAAATAATAATTTCTGAATTCACCATATTCTGACACCCATAACATTTTTATTTTTCTGTATACGGGGCTGCAGAGCCAGATGTACAATTTATTTATACCAATTTGGGAAATATATATTGCTTTGATCGCTTTTTCTTAAATTTTTTATGAGATGCAAAACAGCAAAAAAAACGGCGGTTTAGCTCCTTTATGATTTTTTTTTTTTTTTTGGTACAGCGTTCACAGTATAGGAAAATTTTTCTAAGTTTGTAGATCGGGCGTTTTCGGTCACAGGGATACCTAATGTGCAGGTGTTTTACTTTAAGTACTTTATTATATTATATATTACTATACAGCGGAGTCCTGGCGACTATGGAGGTCGCTCAGCTAATGAGTGGCCGCCATATTGAAATACCCGGCATCTGCCGTACTGTTATGGTGGATATGGGAAGGGGTTAATGGGTATGAAGACATTTGCAACCAATTTATTTTATTGCTCCAATACCTCTATAATGGAATCTCACCATAATTTACTGTATATACAGTTTCTATGCTGTGTTTCCATGGTAACAGACTACAAACTGACCCCATGTAGTCTGATTCAGCCATTTGCCCTCTTGTAATGGATGCTGTGTAAGTGCTAATGTTGTACTGAGAAAATATGGAGTCAGTGCCAGTCAGGGTGTCGTATAATGTATGTGACCCCTGGGATCTAAGGCGAGTCTTGTTCCCTCCGTGCTGTATTGATCGTGTCTACATTACTCAGGTGACAGCTTTGTTTTCTATGTATTTTATTAACTAAGGTATCAGGTGACCTTTAAAGAAACCCCATTGCGGTGAGAATTACCTGCGAGCCTCAGATGTGCTCTTTAAAGTCCTCGCTCTTGATCTGTGATGGTTGTTACAAGCACCTGAAAGACCGAACACAACATTCTGCTCCGACAAAGGTCACGGGGTGGCAAGGTGATATTACTGTGTGCAACACAGAGGAGCACGGCTTTGATGTGGGAGCCGAAATATTTACAGTCAGGACTGAGCTGATTTATATCTCTGCACATTATGGAAACGACAGCGAAAATCACTTAACCTGCAAGTCACCGAATATCAAAGAGTCTGAGAACCGAGAAGATACAGCGAGAAACATTGTAAAGACTTGTAACCACGAAGATAGTGAACTCCGCTCACACCCAGGGCAGGATACAATAAACTAGCTATGTTATCATAAGGATTCATTATATAACTAGTGTCATGTTCACACAACCACAATATATGTTATACCGGCTGTACATATAGAATTATATAAAGGAGATACCCAGGTTATACCGGCTGTACATATAGAATTATATACAGGAGATCCCCAGGTTATACCAGCTGTACATATAGAATTATATACAGGAGATCCCCAGGTTATACCAGCTGTACATATATAATTATATACAGGAGATACCCAGGTTATACCAGCTGTACATATATAATTATATACAGGAGATACCCAGGTTATACCAGCTGTACATATAGAATTATATACAGGAGATACCCAGGTTATACCAGCTGTACATATAGAATTATATACAGTATATACCCAGGTTATACCGGCTGTACATATATAATTATATACAGGAGATACCCAGGTTATACCGGCTGTACATATAGAATTATATACAGGAGATACCCAGGTTATACCAGCTGTACATATATAATTATATACAGGAGATACCCAGGTTATACCAGCTGTACATATATAATTATATACAGGAGATCCCCAGGTTATACCAGCTGTACATATAGAATTATATACAGGAGATACCCAGGTTATACCAGCTGTATATATATAATTATATACAGGAGATACCCAGGTTATACCAGCTGTAAATATATAATTATATACAGGAGATACCCAGGTTATACCGGCTGTACATATATAATTATATACAGGAGATACCCAGGTTATACCAGCTGTACATATATAATTATATACAGGAGATACCCAGGTTATACCAGCTGTACATATAGAATTATATACAGAGGATACCCAGGTTATACCAGCTGTACATATAGAATTATATACAGTGTATACCTAGGTTATACCAGCTGTACATATATAATTATATACAGGAGATACCCAGGTTATACCAGCTGTACATATATAATAATATACAGGAGATACCCAGGTTATACCAGCTGTACATATATAATAATATACTGGAGATACCCAGGTTATACCAGCTGTACATATAGAATTATATACAGGAGATACCCAGGTTATATCAGCTGTACATATATAATTATATACAGGAAATACCCAGGTTATACCAGCTGTACATATATAATTATATACAGTATATACCCAGGTTATACCAGCTGTACATATATAATTATATACAGGAGATACCCAGGTTATACCAGCTGTACATATATAATTATATACAGGAGATACCCAGGTTATACCAGCTGTACATATATAATTATATACAGTATATACCCAGGTTATACCAGCTGTACATATATAATTATATACAGGAGATACCCAGGTTATACCAGCTGTACATATATAATTATATACAGGAGATCCCCAGGTTATATCGGCTGTACATATATAATTATATACAGGAGATACCCAGGTTATACCAGCATGGTCCATATCACTATATACAAGAAGATGTATAACTTATACGGGCTGTACATATATAATTATATACAGGAGATACCCAGGTTATACCAGCTGTACATTTAGAATTATATACAGCACATACCCAGGTTATACCAGCTGTACATATAGAATTATATACAGGAGATACCCAGGTTATATCAGCTGTACATATATAATTATACACAGGAGATACCCAGGTTATACCAGCTGTACATATATAATTATATACAGGAGATACCCAGGTTATATCAGCTGTACATATATAATTATGTACAGGAGATACCCAGGTTATACCAGCTGTACATATATAATTATATACAGGAGATACCCAGGTTATACCAGCTGTACATATAGAATTATATACTGGAGATACCCAGGTTATACCAGCTGTACATATATAATTATATACAGGAGATACCCAGATTATACCAGCTGTACATTTAGAATTATATACAGCACATACCCAGGTTATACCAGCTGTACATATAGAATTATATACAGGAGATACCCCGGTTATACCAGCTGTACATATAGAATTATATACAGGAGATACCCAGGTTATACCAGCTGTACATATATAATTATATACAGGAGATATCCAGGTTATACCAGCTGTACATATAGAATTATATACAGGAGATACCCAGGTTATACCAGCTGTACATATAGAATTATATACAGGAGATACACAGGTTATACCAGCTGTACATATAGAATTATATACAGGAGATACCCAGGTTATACCAGCTGTACATATAGAATTATATACAGTATATACCCAGGTTATACCAGCTCTACATATATAATTATATACAGGAGATACCCAGGTTATACCAGCTGTACATATATAATTATATACAGGAGATACCCAGGTTATACCAGCTGTACATATATAATTATATACAGGAGATACCCAGGTTATACCAGCTGTACATATATAATTATATACAGGAGATACCCAGGTTATACCGGCTGTACATATATAATTATATAAAGGAGATACCCAGGTTATACCACCTGTACATATATAATTATATACAGGAGATACCCAGGTTATACCAGCTGTACATATATAATTATATACAGGAGATACCCAGGTTATACCGGCTGTACATATAGAATTATATACAGGAGATACCCAGGTTATACCAGCTGTACATATATAATTATATACAGGAGATATCCAGGTTATACCAGCTGTACATATAGAATTATATACAGGAGATACCCAGGTTATACCAGCTGTACATATATAATTATATACAGGAGATACCCAGGTTATACCAGCTGTACATATATAATTATATACAGTATATACCCAGGTTATACCAGCTGTACATATAGAATTATATACAGGAGATACCCAGGTTATACCAGCTGTACATATAGAATTATATACAGTATATACCCAGGTTATACCAGCTGTACATATATAATTATATACAGGAGATACCCAGGTTATACCAGCTGTACATATATAATTATATACAGGAGATACCCAGGTTATACCAGCTGTACATATATAATTATATACAGGAGATACCCAGGTTATACCAGCTGTACATATATAATTATATACAGGAGATACCCAGGTTATACCGGCTGTACATATATAATTATATAAAGGAGATACCCAGGTTATACCACCTGTACATATATAATTATATACAGGAGATACCCAGGTTATACCAGCTGTACATATATAATTATATACAGGAGATACCCAGGTTATACCGGCTGTACATATAGAATTTATATACAGGAGATACCCAGGTTATACCAGCTGTACATATATAATTATATACAGGAGATACCCAGGTTATACCGGCTGTACATATATAATTATATAAAGGAGATACCCAGGTTATACCAGATGTACATATATAATTATATACAGGAGATACCCAGGTTATACCAGCTGTACATATATATTATATACAGGAGATACTCAGGTTATACCGGCTGTACATATATAATTATATACAGGAGATACCCAGGTTATACCAGCTGTACATATATAATTATATACAGGAGATACCCAGGTTATACCAGCTGTACATATATAATTATATACAGGAGATACCCAGGTTATACCGGCTGTACATATATAATTATATACAGGAGATACTCAGGTTATACCAGCTGTACATATATAATTATATACAGGAGATACCCAGGTTATACCAGCTGTACATATATAATTATATACAGGAGATACCCAGGTTATACCAGCTGTACATATATAATTATATACAGGAGATACCCAGGTTATACCAGCATGGTCCATATCACTATATATCAGATATTACTTAGCAGCTGTACAGATATAACTATATATTCTTTCTGCTGTTATTTGTCCGCAGTTCACACTCGGCCTCCTGTCCCAGGAACACAATGAACACTTTTCTTATATGACTCCCTGATGAAGTGTCAGAAATGTTCGGCTGGTTCTGCTCTTACGTCGTTGGCAGAATTAACCTCAGTAAAATATTTAGCAGGAATATTCTGTTTGGATGGAAGACAATGACACTGTATGTTACTCCATAAACCAGCGTGAAAAACCAGCAGGGGACTGGGAACACTGGAGCAGGATGTATTACACTGGGGCCAGGAGTCAGGTTTGTCTTCCAGATTCTGCTCAGCTATTTGCTAACTATATCATTTTAGTGGACAACCAGTATGGCCCCAAGTATCGCCACTCAGCTTTCCCAAACTCCTGATCAGCTAATCTGCCTATTTCTGCAGTTTTAGGGTACATGCACACTACCAGGATTTACATTCAGAATATTTGCACGAGTATATTCACTTAAATCCGTGAGGATTTCGTTGCTGATTTTGACAAGCGGATTCTGAAGCTATCTTGGTAAAATCCGCATCGGAAAAGGAAATAAATTGATAGGCCGCAGAATATAAAAAATATCTGCCTCATGGGCATGAGAAATAGAATTCCTCATTGACGTTAACCCCTTGACGACACCCACCATACTATTACAGCAGATGTCGCACTTTAAACATGGCGCCCGCTGAGACGCTGGTAATTGTGGTGCATCGGCTGCCAGCTTGGACAATACTGAGACCGGCTCTGTCTAGTCTTCTGGCGCCCCACATCCGAGATACAATTTACAACTTTTAACCTCTTTGCTACATTTGAAAATTGATGTAGAAAGTGGGTGGGGTTAGTGTGAGAGGGGTGTGGCCAAAACCTCTGACAAATGTACTCATAGAAAAGACAGAAAATGTCCAAAATATAAGTATAAGAGGCGTCTCCTAATAAAGTCACCACAATGTACTCCAATAGACTTTAAAGAGACCTCCAACTATAAAACCACTTGTCATATATGAACAGTGCGGGGGCGGGGGGGGCAGAAGAAACTTTATAATAGATCTTATTAAAGAAATCTGTTTCCTTCTCCACTTATCAGGCTGCTCTCCTCCTCCTCCTTATCTTCACTCTATAGCATCCATATTTATATACAGCCTCACACACAGAAGTCTATGGAGAGGGGAGATGGAGGAGGAGGCTGCCAGCAGATTAATGACCTCATTCTGTGGTGTAGTCTATAACTTAATACATAGTGTATAGAAGTCTATGGAGAGGGGAGGAGGAGGAGGAGGAGGCTGCTGCCAGCAGATTAATGGCCTCATTCTGTGGTGTAGTCTATAACTTAATACATAGTGTATAGAAGTCTATGGAGAGGGGAGGTGGAGGAGGAGGCTGCCGGCAGATTAATGGCCTCATTCTGTGGTGTAGTTTATAACGTAATACATAGTGTATAGAAATCTATGGAGAGAGGAGGAGGAGGAGGCTGCCAGCAGATTAATGGCCTCGTCTGTGGTGTAGTCTATAACTTAATACATAGTGTATAGAAATCTATGGAGAGAGGAGGAGGAGGAGGAGGCTGCTGCCAGCAGATTAATGGCCTCATTCTGTGGTGTAGTCTATAACTTAATACATAGTGTATAGAAGTCTATGGAGAGGAGAGGGGAGATGGAGGAGGAGGGGGAAGCTGCCAGCAGATTAATGGCCTCGTCTGTGGTGTAGTCTATAACTTAATACATAGTGTATAGAAGTCTATGGAGAGGGGAGGAGGAGGCTGCTGCCAGCAGATTAATGGCCTCGTCTGTGGTGTAGTCTATAACTTAATACATAGTGTATAGAAGTCTATGGAGAGAGGAGGAGGAGGCTGCTACCAGCAGATTAATGGCCTCGTCTGTGGTGTAGTCTATAACTTAATACATAGTGTATAGAAGTCTATGGAGAGAGGAGGAGGAGGAGGAGGCTGCTGCCAGCAGATTAATGGCCTCATTCTGTGGTGTAGTCTATAACTTAATACATAGTGTATAGAAGTCTATGGAGAGGGGAGGAGGAGGAGGAGGCTGCTACCAGCAGATTAATGGCCTCGTCTGTGGTGTAGTCTTATCTTTATGCACAGCAGTCTCAGAAGAGCTCTCTGACTCCCCACCCCCTCCATAGACTTTGCAGCCTGATTTCAGAAGGTAGAAACATTTTCTTCTAATATAAAATGAATCTTCCCATTACAAAGCGATCCAGGGCTTCGTGTTGATGTCCTGATGCTTTGATGCGACCATCGCGAGGAGACCCCAGAATATAATGATGGCACTTCCAGTACAAATGTGGTCCTTACCGAAACTTGAAGGCGAACTTGTTGAGTATTTTGGCCGGAGTTGCCGTCTCTAACCATCCACTATCCTGCTACTATACATCACAGCATGTTAGCCGCCAGCGAGAAGGCCCTGGCCTTAATACGTTGTCACTCCTGGGGACTCTTACTTCAATTTCTACCTGAAAGACGCAAGGCGTAAGGGGCCGTGAGGCTTCTAGATACCCTGGGGTCATGAATGTTACTGCTCACTGACAGCAAGCAGAGATCCTGTAAATGGTGATTCTGATCGGAGTACAAGGTGTGCGACTGGATATAAAGAGAGCGATATTCGCTACAATGATCGGCTTCATCCACATGGACAATTCCTTTAAGTGCCACAGACAAATATGTATCATAAAGTGAAGAAATTCATGGCACACAATCCCTGAGATCATTCCTCCGAAATAGACAAAGGGCGCGAGCCGGGCTCAGGTTTCATATCTTATACAGGGCGAGATGAAAAGCTGTCAGTAAGCTGCATTAGTGCGAGGGGGGGAGGGGTGCGGGGATCGGATTTCACAGTTTCACATGATATCGAAACTCGTCTTAAGAACGCTTCCCACAGAACCGTCTTTAATTGTTTATCAAGTAGCCATTGCTTTGTCAAATTAAGGCTCATTGGCGAGGCTTAGCGAGGCTGAGATCGAGGATGACTTCATCGTTGGCTGCCATTATGGCCGCCTGCCAGGAATATCTCTGCGGCCGCTCCCCACCATCTTCTCTGTGAAGCGTCTGGCCCTACAATGCATGTTCAGGACATCAACAAACAGCGCGGCGGTGCAGCCAGACCGGAGAGCGAGGCCTAGGGTGCAAGTGACAGAGGCAGAGAGACTTAAAGGGGAACTCTCACCTCTCCGGACATGTCTGCTTCAGTAAATACATGTATTCCCCATGAAATAAGAATTCTGTGACATCTTTATCTAGAATTGTACATTGTGCCATCCTGCTGTTATTCCTCCTGGAAATTTATGAATAAACTGACAGCTGAGTGTTACGGCGTGCACGGTGACGGCGTCCAATCACTGCTGACATATCAGACTGTAGACGCCGCTTTAACAAAGGGGAGGAAAGTAACACTTAATTTATTACTAAATTGTCAGGAGGATTAACAGAGGGACAGAACAAAACAGAGATATAAGAAAAGATGCTCCCAAATTGTTATGTCTGGGGCATACAATAAATGTCAGGAGAAGTGAGGGGTCCCCTTTAAAGAAGCTTACATTTCAGCAGGGATGGCACCATAGCATACCACGCAACCACCCTGAATTCAGCAGGACAGTCACTGATTACAGGTGATATTCACTGTCCCGGGTGGTGGGTGGCATGTCCAAATGTCATGTCGATCTAGGGGCATTATACCATGAGGGGCATTATACTGTGTGAGGGCAATAGGGGGGCATTATACTGTGTGGGGGCAATAAGGGGGCATTATACTGAGCACTAAGCATTATACTATGAGGGGCATTATACTATGTGAGGGGGCAATAAGGGGGCATTATACTGTGTGAGGGCAATAGGGGGGCATTATACTGTGTGGGGGCAATAAGGGGGCATTATACTGTGTGGGGGCAATAAGGGGGCATTATACTGAGCACTAAGCATTATACTATGAGGTGCATTATACTGTGTGGGGGCAATAAGGGGACATTATACTATGAGAGGTATTATACTGTGTGGGGACAATAAGGGGGCATTATACTGAGCACTAAGCATTATACTATGAGGTGCATTATACTGTGTGGGGGCAATAAGGGGACATTATACTATGAGAGGTATTATACTGTGTGGGGACAATAAGGGGGCATTATACTGAGCACTAAGCATTATACTATGAGGTGCATTATACTGTGTGGGGGCAATAAGGGGACATTATACTATGAGAGGTATTATACTGTGTGGGGACAATAAGGGGGCATTATGACCTATTCCTTTAAGCTGATCCTGGACTCTGACAACCCTGCTATCTTGTGTGTTATGTCCGCCTGTGACCCGCTTATATAGGGGGGCACTATATGGTGACAGTATAGACAGTAGCTGTAGATATAACCCTGGCAGTGTAATGTCTATGACCCCAGGCCCGGAGACCTCCATATTATTTGGGAGTAGTTGCGTCGGATCCAGTGCTCAGTAATAGACGAAACGTGGAATCCGGTAACCTGAGCTGCGCGGCGGCTCAGACACTATGTGAATAATGAGGCTGTCAGGGCCCGGCTGCAGCCCAGATTACCTTACAGCCGGCTCTTATACCATTGTTGTTAATAAGACAGGCTTAGCGCAACTTCTGAAGTTCATGATATAAAGAGACACGAGGGACGGCGGCAAATACCGCGCCGCTGATCCAAGACGACTCACCGCTTATATAAGAAAGGAAAAAGAGCAGAGAAGATCTCACTTCTGTCAGACGCAATAATGTAAGGTGATCCTGGAAAGCCTAACAACTGGCGGACAAAAAGTGTACAGATGTAGCAGAGCTGAGTGTGCAATGTCCCACAGGCAAGCACAAAGGGTGAACATTCTAACACAGACTGTGCCAGCAGAAGGCAGGACAATGACAAGTCCAGCTCTGCTACATCTAGATACATCAGAGTGGCGCCACCTCCTGGACCAAATGATGGAGTCAGAGGGCAGGGATGGGGAGGAAACCGTCATAGCTCTAGGCCAGGGGTAGGACAAGATGTCATGGGGCATGAATGGTAGGATCTGCCTCCACCTTTAGACCCTCAGCGTGCTAGCCTTCAGATGGTTACAGGGAAGTGCTCATTGTACCCCATAATCTTCTTTCATGCATACATCGCTCCCCGCCATTAATGGAGCCCTAGTCACCTGCCTTCTGTGCCTGGTCCGTGTCCTGGCCCCGCTCTATACCTTACTACCCCCAGATATGGAAGGGGGTATATAAAGAGATGAAGCCCTCGGGGGCGGGATTCTTTATCTTTCTTTTTTGCTTTGGTGCCTCCTTTCCACATCCCTCCTTCCAAAAGAAGCAAAAACACCCCCTGGAGGATTTCCTTAAACCAATATACTGCCCAGAAGCGTAATATATGGATTATCTGCTGTCCAGTAAGTGTGGAAATAAAGTTATCGGACTGCGCTGGCCAAAGAGAACCCCGCACTATCCTTATGAACCTCAAGTCTTAAGTCTTAAAGGGGATGTGCTGCGAGAAAATGACCTAATCCATGTTAAACAGATGTTCTAAGAGTTTTTGATACTTTTTTTTAACTCTGGCCACTAAGCCTAAGAATAGACTGGCACCTACCAATTCTGTAGGGGTTTTCTTTGCAGCATTACCTCATCTACATGACAGACGGTATTACAATAGAAGATAACACCTCTATAGGTTACACTACTGACCCATCATGACATCACTACTGACAATAGATGATGTCACAACTTATCTCCCTCCCCTCCCTATAGAGAGCAGGTCTAGAAAACTCTCCATAGACCTCAATGAGTCAGCTCCAGACTATTGCTGCCTATGGCCAGAAGACTGCTGTAAAGCAGATCACTAAATGCTGTAAGAAGATCAGAGGAGAAGCTCAGCAAGATGACCGCCCCATAATCATGGACAGAAAATAAAAAAAAAATAAGAAAAAAAGTGATAGATTTTAATAAATACGTATTTGGCAACACATTTCCCTTAAGACTTTTTGTAGTTCCTAGGGAAGGACGGTAAGATTCCGATATTGATTCTAGGACTCTCACTTTACTGCTATGCTGCTCATGTGACGTCCTTCCCCTTGTGGTAACCCGAGGGTCTGCCGCCTGGGTCCCATTGTTCTCCCTTTGCTGTTGGTTTCTGTACAGAATATTATAAATCCAATAAAAACTAAAATGACGCAAAACTTTTTCATAAAAATTCCAATTTACTTTTCATTTTTTCATAGATGACTTTTCCTGGTGAAGAAATTGTTATTTTTGGCGTCCAACATTAAAGGGCAGCGAGAATAAATCAGATCTCACAATGTAACCTGCGACGGCGGCGGAAAAATCCCAGCGCACGGAAAGATTCAACAAAACTGCATTCCATGGTAGAAAAGAACAGAAAAAAGTGGAGAAAGTTTTATATTTGGTCAAAATCCCCCTAATTTGATTAAGGCGACTCCGGGGCAGGCGGAGCAGCGAGAGGTACGAGGTTTATTATTACCTCTCCACATCTGTTATAAGGAGCCCCCCCGCCTCCGGTCCCCGCTACTAAGCTCTTGGCTTGGGGTAAGACATTTGGAGGGCGTTTTAGGGATATCAGGGGGATGATAGATGATGATGATTATCTGGGGCTGTTTTTGGATCAAGGAGGGTTTGGTTTCAGAAATGAAAAAGTTAGGATTTAAGGTTTAAGACTGTGAAGTTTTCGGATCGGATTTCCTCATCAGGAATAAAAATCTTGAAACAAAAGGCGCTTTACGGGGAAGAATTAGGAGTATCCGCTGCGGGCCATGTCTGTGTCATGGATATGTTCTCCTGCGCAGAATATTAAAGGGGGTTTCTGGGCTGGGGCCGGGTATGATATCCTGTGCATAGGTGAGCAGTAACAGATCAGTGGGGGGTCTGACACCCGAACCTGCACTGAGCAGCTGATATAGTGCCAGAACCTATACAGGGGACGCAGCTGGAAGCAGAAGGCTCTGTGCACTGTATAGTGTCTGCACTGGAGTACTGCAGCTCTGCTCCTATTAATGTGAATGGTAACAGCTGCAGCACTGCGGCACCACCGCTGTACAGGTGATAGAGTCTATGCTTCCTGCTCTGTGCACTGTATAGTGTCTGCACTCGAGTACTGCAGCTCTGCTCCTATTAATGTGAATGGTAACAGAGCTGCAGCACGGCGGTACCGCCACTATACAAAAGATGGAGTCTTCTGCTTCCTGCTCTGTGCACTGTACAGGTGATGGAGTCTACTGCTTCTGGCTCTGTGCACTGTATAGTGTCTGCACTGGAGTACTGCAGCTCTGCCCCTATTAATGTGAATGGTAACAGAGTTGCAGCACTGTAGCACCACCACTATACAGTTGATGGAGTCTTCTGCTTCCGGCTCTGTGCACTGTATAGTGTGGAAATTGGAGAAATCAAACCTTGGCCAACACTATCTCAGGATCAAAATTGCCCCCTTTAAGAGTCATTCAGGACATCCAAAAAAAAGTTTGTGCCCCCTCCCCAAGCCTACAGATATAGGTCCACTGAAGCACGTCTCTCCGACCTCAGCAGACTGGCTGGTCAGGAGAATTGCCCTGAGTACAAAGTGCCAGTCGGGGTGCCATGGTAGCCATCTGAATCTCTGTCCCACAGGGCCTAGTATAATATCCCTAATCTATGGACTTTTGATGGGTTGGACATTGACTTACAGAGTGGCTGCCTATAGGTGGCAGCAGAGAGACAGTTTTCTTTCTTCTTATTTGCATGTTGTTTCCCATGTAGCATTGCCTGTGAGACTGAATCTCCTCCATCAGAACCAGAACCCAGTGAGGTGGAGAGTCCAGCCGTGCTCTTAGGCCTCATACACATGGGCCATTCCTCTGGGATCTGCCATAATGGGCGTCACATCACTGCAGAGGTCCAGTTATTCACTGAACTTCCCCATATAACAAGTGACAACCTCTCTCACCTGTCAGCACTGTGTTTAGTGCAGTTGTCACCTCCCTTCCCCCACTCCCCCTATCAGCTCTTATAAGATGTATTACTCAGCAGGGGGCGACAATGAGCACAGGATAAGAATATGAAGTCAGAGCTGCACCGAGGCATGATGGGAAGGATATTTATGTCATTCCTGTATATACAGAGTGAGCAGTGCGGCCTACCTTGTGAGGGACCCGGTTGCTTTCCAGGACAAAAAATCTGGCAGGTCGAAGAAGTGTCCGGCCTTATCCCAGCAGTCCTGGCCTAGAGTCTCCAGATAAAGAGCAGAAAAGACAAATCAGCTCAGGCCAGTTGTCGCTTCCCTTCCCCCACTCCACTTGCTAGCACTTAATGCTTTATACAGCAGGGGGGCGACAATGAGCATTAAGTATTAATTAATATTGATATATCTTAATATTGTTATTAATTCATGTTACTATATCTTTATTAATTACATTAATACATGTTAATATTTCTTTAATATTGATATAGATTTATTAATGCTACTATATCATAATTATTTGTAATATATTTTATTCATATTAATATATCTTAATGATAATTTATCTTAATTCATGTTAATAAATCTTTATAAATCCGTTTTAATATATCTTAATATTTATATACATTTATTAATGTCAATATTTCTTTATTAATTCATTGATATATATTTAATGGTAATATATCTTAATTAACATTGATATGTCAATTAATGTCAATATTTCTTTATTAATTCATTGATATATATTTAATGGTAATATATCTTAGTTAACATTGATATGTCAATTAATGTTAATATTTCTTTATTAATTAATAGTAATATTTATTTATTAATTAAGAGCAATATAACTTTGTCTGATACAGAGCTACAAATCCCCTGCCATAGTGTCCTCGCTGTCAGTTGCCACCACTAGGGGGAGCCCGGGACTGTATACAGTAAGCTCCTCCTGAGCTCCCCCTAGTGGTGCTCAGGGCTTTATCATGTAACTATATGTATGCTGGAGATTTGCAGCCCTGTATCAAACAATTGAGCTCTGAATGAAATAACAAAGTATTAAGAAATGATCAGCACAGAAACATGGACTTAAATATGACAGCTTGTTAAGAAGTGGACATTCCCTTTAAGTAATGATGATAGATATGGCGCGGTCATGTGACCAGTGTGAGATAGCAGTAATTAGCAGATATTCATTAATCTGGGGCTGTCATGTCCGCTGTGGGATGATGGAGTGAGTGTGCGCCGGTCCTGGCAGATAACGCAGTATTATCGGGCCCCTCTCCCTGGTGTCCACATGTATCTGCAGGGGCTGCAGTCTCTTCCCACATTACATGATAATGGACTTTACAGAGTCCTAAGATAATGTAACTCTGAGGGTCCTGTGTTCCCCACCAGCTGGAGCGCAGCAGGCGAGGACAAACTTCAGCCTTTTACAAAACGTATCATGTGACGCCTGAATATGGATCTGAATTATATGATCATAAAAGTGAAATATCCCTCCAGCGTCAGCTCTGAAAGCGGCAGCCGTAATATAAATAGTGTATGGATACACAGCGACCTACAGAGCCCCCTCCCCATAAATATCATCAGCTAGGCGTCCTTGAGGCATCCCCTGTTACCCAGCTTTCCTAGAATCCTGACTGGTAAAACTGCCTGGTTGTACAGTGTTACACACCTCGCTCCTGTACTGCCCCATGAATAAGCAGGTCTGCCATTCAGGAGCTTGGGAAAGTATGGAGAGGACATGTAATGTAATTTGTAGTTATTATCTAGATAGGGGAGTGACGCTGCCCCCCTTATAGGTTATGGGGGGTGGTCCGGCACCCAGTCCTTTCCTCCAAGTCTGCCCATATATGAAGATCACTTTGATACCCAACAATCATTGATTTCTGATTAGGATTAGAAAAACATGGCTGCTTTTTCCCCAGAAACAGCTCCACCCCCTGTGCTCAGGCTGTATGCGGTATTGCAGCCATGTTTTCTTTTCTGCAATAAAAGACACAAACCATTAAAGTAAATATGGCTGCAATACCGCATACAGCCTGAAGACACGGGTGGAGCTGTTTCTAGCAAGAGAGGGAACTTTACTCAACTGGATTTCCATATTTTATATTTTTGTTAGGTCCCAGATTTGTGTAACGCTCCGACCTCTTCATAAATCGGCCGCATCTCCAGGACTGGTTAGGAACCGGCGTAGATTTCCATTACAACCGGTGTGAGTTATAATGAAGATGTCGGGCTAGTATAATTTGGCTGCAGGTGTGAATGTGGTGGTCGGCGCACAATACCTGGACAAATGGGGAGACCCCTGCAGTGCCGGGAGACAGAGCGGGAACAGACTGGGAGAAGATGGAGCCCGGAGCGGAGTCCGGACCCCAAGGAGAGTCCAATGGCAACCTAATGCCCAGCAGGTGGCCACAGCTCAAAGGTAGCACTGACAGTACCAGAACCTATACGGTACGGGGGAGGCTGCCCCATCAGGCAGGCAGCTGGAGACAGTAAGCAGAAATCTTGTTGACTGTTTCCCCTGGTTTTCTCTACTTCTAGCTTCTCAATGTGCATTCAGTAAAGACTCTTGTAAATGTAGTTGGTTGTTGTTTCTGCCCCTCTCCTGCCCGGTACAGCATGTCAGAGAAGCTTATAGGAGAAGTGCAAAGAGGGGCATTGTATTTTTGGGTGCAATGCCTGTGGGGGCTGGTATAAAGTTTGCTCTGGGGCCCATTGGTCTTTAGTCTACTGAAGTCCTTGCCTATGTCTAAATTGGAGTATGTAGTCTTAAAAGTTCATAATTGTAACAAAACATAATGTGGCCCTTAAACTGTAATGGGCCCCTAGGTCCCCCCCAAAAGCACCATCTCAGCAATATGAAATATCTATGATAAGTCCACTCTAGCGTCTACACTAAACCTCCCACCATGGATCCTCCAGACCCCCCGGACCCACCTACTCGATGTTCTGACGCGGTTTAATATCTTTTGACTAGTCTCATAGATTTTATCCCGCCATTGTCGATCGGCCATTAATCTACTTCGGTTGTCCCGACTGCTGGAAATAATTATCACGTGGATGATCTGTAGCCAAAAATGTGTCAAAGGAAAGATGTTACACAAAGAAACAGCAAAGACACATATGAAGGATATTCATAGGCGGCAGTGATATAAAACAATCCCTCTAATCTATGTGTCCTATGCAGCGCACGTTCGGAGTCGTAAATCTTGGCCACTTTCAGGCAGGAGGCAGCGAGGAGCTGATTTATTCCGGCTAAGTAATGGAGAGAGCAAATGGACTTAAACAATTGATATCCACCTTTCAGGAGAACGCCGCCTCCTCCGCCAATGTTAATGTGAGACTGTCAAGTGCGTCTTGAGGTTGTTATTCCTCCTGACCTTACCCCGTCTGCACCTTATTCGCTGTGTTTATAAGGAGGCCGCATCCTCTGCGCAAAGCCAATGCCACTTATTACACATTTGGCATTCATTAGGATGACAGTGGAGGAGATCAAACGTGAAAGGGCGAGCCAAAAACCGGGAAAAAAAAACACAAACAAACTCGCTCGGAACAAAAAAGATTTGTTTTGGTTAAATGAACGACGACCACAACAAGGGCTTATAGAAAATATATAAAAAAAATGTTGGCTGAGAAAGAATTTGATTGTTTTTCTATTTTTTTTTTTTTTATTTCATTCCAAATTATATTTTTGGTAAATGTTGGAGAATCTTTCCTCAGGGGAAATTATTTGGAACTAGAATTTTTGTTTGTATTTTCCATAAATATGCATTGACTATCCTTACCAGAGGCTACCCATGTGCCCATGTGTGATGAGTCGGGGTCCAACCTCGGAGACCTCAACGATGGAGGAGGCCATGTCATGAGGATCAACGTCGAGGAGATCAAACATGAAGGGGCGAGCCAAAAACAGAAAAAAAAAAAAAAAAAACACAAAAAGAAAAAAGCTTGGAACAAAAAAGATTTGCTTTGGTTAAATGAACGACGACCACAACAAAGGGTCATATAAAATATATTTTAAAAATGTTGGCTGAAAATGAATTTCTTTTTAAAATTTTTATTTCAAATATATTTTTGAAAAACGTTCAAGATTATTTCAACAGGGGAAACTTTATGGAATTAGACATTTTGGATCTTCTTGTCTTTTTGTTTGTATTTCCCATAAATCTACATTAAGGACTATCCTTAGCATAGGCTATCCATGTGAGATGAGTGGGGGGTCTCACCTCGGGGACCTCAAAAGTTAGTACAATGAAGAGGCCATGGTATTAGGATGACAGTCAAGGAGATCGAATGTGAAAGGATGAGCCAAAAAAAAAAAAATACAAAAAAAACACAATAAGTGTTATGTGAAATGTATGGAAAAAATGGTGGACGAGAAAGAATTCCATGTTTTTGGTAGATGACTGAGAATATTTTCTTGGGGGAGACTATTTGAAACTAGACATTTTGGATCTTCTTGTCTTTCTCTTTTTGTTCTTATTTTCCATCAATGTACACTGAGGACTATCCTTAGCATAGGCTATTAATGTGTGATGAGTGGGGGTCCAATATCTGCTCCCTTAACTATTAGTATCTTGGAGAGACCGTGTCCCCTTTAACATTTTTTTAGACACAGCTTCAGGTACTGCAGTTTAAGCGCACCTGGAAGCTCCTTTAATATTCCTTGGCCTAGATCGGTTCCTCATGGGTGGAGCAATGATATGAGAGCTCCTCCCCCTCTGTGCACACACCTCTGAAGAGTTGCAGATAATAGATACTGAAATATAACTAGAACTACAGAACTTCTATAGACATTCCTGTTAGACATGACTTCTCTCCATCCTTATGTTATACTCAAATGAAGGCAAGTGCACCCCCCACTAAAAAAAAAAAGTCCCCAGCTTTGTTGGATAGATATATAGCATCTTATTGAGGCTTAGTATTGTAGGATCTTTGCTTGGTGTTGAGTGAGGACTCAGCTTTGCTATGACACTTACTTCCTTCAGCCAGAGGAGCTTGGGTGGTTGCATCTCGACAGACATCACGCCACCAACATAACGCAATACGCCATGTTTAGTTCTATTAATCCGCTCTACTTGACTTCCTGCTCGATGATCCATCCACATGATCACATTCCTGTTATGGTCACCTTAGGAAAACAAGTTGTTCAGGTTGGTGAAGAGAGAAATAAAAAAACGCAATAAACTAATAAGACGTAAATTGCCTGACACAGGAGGCCCCATAGACTGGAGTTACAAGCTATCAAATATAAGAATCGTCCCATAATTCCTTGTTGTATATCAGCCGTTCATCTGGGAAGGACCTAGCTTTGCTTTTTCTGATCTTACCGCTTCATGAATAGAATGCCAGAAGTACATTAAAGACTGACACTGGTGAAGAAGAAGGAGACAGACCATAGGAAAGGTGAATATGTCGCTTTCTAACAGCATAGATTTATGGTCAGGGGATAGTGGGGTGACACAACCCCAGAAGTTCTTCGAATCCCTGCTGCACACTGCCTTATTAACCCTTATTCTGCCATGCACTACAATCAGGTGTGTACGGACTGATAGGATTCCCATTTTTCTGGTTGGCGGCCCCATAAAGTATATCTCTAGTTATGATTGTAGCTGCCACACGTGACGCAGGAGATGCAGATGTCATATCTGTAAAGCGCTGCGGAATATGATGGCGCTATATAAGTACAGGCATAATAAATAAATGTCATAGTGACTTATACCATTGCACGACCAGCTGTTCATCGCTCCAGTATATCTAAAGAGAAAAAAGAAGCAGCTTTGCAAGTAGTTGTCGTAAATATTTCCTTCCACAGATTCTGTTCAGATGTATGTGTTTCCATGGTAACAGACAACAAACAAACCCTGTGTAGTCTGATACTATAGTCATGTTAGTTCCTTCCAAACATATATTTGGTCTATTAGCAGAAACAGGGGACAGATAGAAGGGCACATGACTGCAGGATCAGACTACACAGGGTTTGTTTGTTGTCTGTCACCATGGAGACACATACCTCTGAACAACATCTGTGGACACAAAATAGTAGGAAAGCTTTAACAAAGACTATTTGTAAAGTTTCTTCTTTTTCATTTTAGATGCTCTGCAGCAATAAAAAAGTGGATTTCTGGGTTCTGTAGTCCGACTCCTACGGTGAACTGTGAGGATAGAGTCATGTGAAGGAAACGCAGCAGATGGAACCACAGACGTCACCCGTGCTCCTCAGACATGCCAGCCATGCTCCACGTGCAGTAGTAGATGACCCCCATGCGGGTGGAAACTTCTGTATCCAGTGACCCCTGATGTCAGTGCACAGTAGTGACAGGACGGGCATTCATCACTGTGATAGATGGAGATGTTCGCTGTGTATAGATAGACCTGATACAACACCTCATTCCTCAAGACGTCTCAACACCTCTGCGCATATCTGAGTGCGCCCTGCAGACAGCGCAGACGCCAGATGCCCCAGGTTAGGGGATCATCTTACTAGTAACAATAATGACTTATAATTGCGCCCACGAAAACCTGACAAATACATATTTCCATGTAACACGATATTACAAGTTATCCGAAGACTCGAGGAAGAAAGAAATATTCTGGCTGTGTGTGAACAAAGCCTGATCTGAGCATAAAAAATATTCTGCAGCTTTCTAATAGACTTTGTGCATCAGATCTCTGCTGGCTGTCAGTGAATGCGAACAACCATAGGCTGTAGGTGTGTACAGGCCGAATACTTCCCACAGCTGAGTGTTTGTTGCAGTGTAGACAATCCTCTGTGCACTAACATAGCAGCAGAATCTCCCTGCTATGCTGATAGTTTGTTACAATGTATCAACGCAGGTCAAATGTATAATCCTGATGGTTGTCTAGACTGGATACAATTGTAGCAAACCCTCAGCAACTAAACCACTTTTTGTAGCTGCTTTTAGTGCTAAGAGTATTCCAATTTAGACCCCATTTAAGACACGGACTAGGTGGGGCTGAGCTGCAATACCAGACACAGCCATTGTCTACAGTGGCGCTGTTTCCATGTTTATGCCTAAATTGTGTGAATTCTGGGTTATACTGTTGAAACAGAAGTAAACATGAGCAGAAGGTTGAGGACGATTCTGTGCAAGACTAAAGGAATTTTACTGTATTATTTCATCGTACCTTCTGCATTTACTGCCAAGGGCCTGAACTGTTTATCCAGAACCACAAGGGAGCAGGTGGCATCAAATCCAAGGCCGCGGATCCGACCCATTCCTGCCGACCGAGAGACTTTCTGCAAGACAAAAATGTAAATGACTTTCTATTAAGATCCAAGAATGTGGCCCCTATTGTTACAGCATAGGGCCAGGAGGTTCAGTAACCCCGCCACATCTGCTGTATACCCCGGGGTGTTATAGGAGGGGCGCGGCTTCCTCCGCACATGTCAATTCACTTCCCAAAATTCCTTGTTTTAAACTTGTTAAGGATGAAATAAAAATACATGGCGATCATATAGCCTGAGGCTTCAGGGAATGCTGGAAGTTGTAGTTTCCTAATAATTGGAGACCTCAGCATTAGTCTATAGTTTAGAGCAACTGGAGGACCAAAGTCCGAATCTGTAATGGGGATGCCGGCTGTCTGGATCCAACGTACAGATGTATTTTAGGAGGGAGCGGAACTATTGCCGGGGCCTGACACTGCCTAGTGAAAGGAGGTCGTGTACTGGGCACCTGGCAGCGAAGAAGATCGGAGAGCAGCAAGTGTACATCTCTCTAGTCTGGTCTGGGGTCTTAGATTATTTTAGGGGTCTGATTCGTTTAGGATACTGGAGTCTAAATGAAATTGAGGGATCTAGGGTTGGAATAACTTTAGGGGTCTGGTCTGAGCTCGCAATTAATTTTAGGGATCTAATGTCTGAATGAATTTAGGATTCTGGCCTGGGGTCTAAATGACTTTGAAAATCTGATTTGGGGTCTGGTCTGAGATTTACATAGATTTTTGCTCTATCTATCTATCTATCTATCTATCTATCTATGTATATCTCATATCTATCTATCTATCTATCTCATATCTATCTATCTCATATCTATCTCATATCTATCTATCTCATATCTATCTATCTATGTATATCTCATATCTATCTATCTATCTATCTATCTCATATCTATCTATCTCATATCTATCTATCTCATATCTATCTCATATCTATCTATCTCATATCTATCTATCTATCTATCTATCTCATATCTATCTATCTATCTATCTCATATCTATCTATCTCATATCTATCTATCTATCTATCTATCTATCTCATATCTATCTATCTCATATCTATCTATCTCCTATCTATCTATCTATCTATCTCCTATCTATCTATCTATCTATCTCATCTATCTATCTATCTATCTATCTATCTTCATATCTATCTATCTATCTATCTATCTATCTCATATTATCTATCTATCTATCTATCTATCTCATATCTATCTATCTATCTATCTATCTCATATCTATCTGTCTATCTATCTATATCTATCTATCTTTATCTATCTCATATCTATCTATCTCATATCTATCTATCTATCTCATATCTATCTATCTATCTATCTCATATCTATCTTATCTATCTATCTATCTCCTATCTATCTATCTATCTATCTATCTCATATCTATCTATCTCATATCTATCTATCTATCATCTCATATCTATCTATCTATCTCTATCTATCTATCTCTATCTATCTATCTATCTATCTCATATCTATCTATCTCACTATCTATCTATCTATCTCTATCTCATATCTATCTATCTATCTATCTCATATCTATCTATCTATCTATCTATCTATCTCATATCTACTCTTCTATCTATCTATCTATCTATCTATCTATCTATCTATCTATCTATCTATCTCACTATCTATCTATCTATCTATCTCATATCTATCTATCTATCTATCTATCTCATATCTATCTCATATCTATCTATCTATCTATCTCATATCTATCTATCTATCTATCTATCTCATATCTATCTATCTATCTCATATCTATCTATCTATCTCATATCTATCTCATATCTATCTATCTATCTATCTATCTATCTATCTCATATCTATCTATCTCATATCTATCTATCCCATATCTATCTATCTATCTATCTATCTATCTATCTATCTATCTATCTATCTATCCCATATCTATCTATCTATCTATCTATCTCATATCTATCTATCTAATATCTATCTATCTCTATCTATCTATCTATCTATCTAGTAATGACGTTGGAAACATCTATTGATATATAATTGGTTATATTGTTCTTTGCTTCTTGACTGCCCCTATAGTCAGTCTATAATGTTGGGGTACAGACCCCATGAATCAGCTGTATCTCCAGCCCTCCCAGTGCATACACCCCCGCTGTATATACTAGTGCCCCCCTGTCCTGTATACATGGTTTTATCCTGGCCCCTTGGCACATCTCATTAATGATTGATCAGAGTGATCGATGCAGCGAGAAGAGAGCTGCCCCGTCTACCGCGGACACCATGAATAATACAACAGCTGGATCTTCTTAAAGAGACAGAGATATTATTTTAAGCCAACCTTGTACAAAGCAAAGATATGCAAAAAGCTCCCTAAATCATGAATAGAATTTTAAAACTACAGTAAGACTGACATTTGCATGGGATAGCAATAACTTGCTTACTTATATAGCGCCATCATATTCCGCAGCGCTGTACAGACATTGTCAGTCACTGTCCCATATAGGGCTCACAATCTACATCCCCTATCAGGATGTCTTTGGAGTAACATAGAGGGAGCGGGGGTGGCATAGAATTTTTAGTAACAAGGTAAATTTGCAGAATTCCAGTATAACCATCAGGACTGGGCAGGGAAAACATTTCTATCATGAGCGAGGCCATTTTTACTGTCATCTAGAAAACAATTAGACTAATGAGGCCGATTATCTTGTTAAGTCCCATCAAACCATCTTACTTAGTGACAAGTCCTCCATATTATCCCAGGCGGCCCCCATCACAAGTTCAAAGGAACCCCCCCCCCTTCACTGCAGTGTCTCAGGGGAAGTTGAACATTAATGGGGTCAAAGGGCAGAAGAGGTCAAACGGTAAGAGTGATACCCGGAGAACACAGAGATACAGAGAGAACCTGACCGGCCCTCCACATCACAACTTGTGTAAATGCCCTAATTAAGGTAAATTACAGGATAATGTAGATACGGCCCACCAAAGAGTCTCACAGTCAGGACATAATGTGCATTCTCTTATAGGTGCCCGAATTCAAAGAACCCATTTTTTGGGTTACAGAGGATTCAGTCTTATACTGGCCATGGTCCCTGATGTGGCCCAAAAACTCAGCTGTTTCTCCTCTAGACTCCTGCCTATGGTTTCTGGGACAAGACGCAGCTGCCATATTAACTGTCTTGAAGCTGTCGACTGGGTCATTCGGCACCAGAACCTCCTCTCCTTCCACTCTCACTTCTCCCTGACAGTCAAATAAGAATTTTTTGCATCCCTCTCACTCTATCACACATACGACCTATGAGGTTAGAAGGAATTTTTGAAAAAAAAAATGAAATACTAAAAGATTCCTTGTTGGTATCAGTGATGGAGGAAGAAGGTATTGTCTCCTCCTCCTCGTCTCCTCTTACTCCTCATCTCATCTCCTCCTACTTGTCTCCTCCTACTCCTCATCTCATCTCCTCCTACTCCTCCTTGTCTCCTCCTACTCCTTGTCTCCTCCTACTCATTGTCTCATCTCCTCCTACTCCTCATCTTGTCTCCTCCTACTCCTCATCTCCTCCTACTGCTCATCTTGTCTCCTCCTACTCTTCCTCATCTCCTCCTACTCCTCATCTTGTCTCCTCCTACTCCTCCTCATACTCCTCATCTTTTCTCCTCCTACTCCTCATCTCCTCCTCCTCCTTGTCTCATTTCCTTCTAGTCCTCATCTTGTCTCCTCCTACTCCTTGTCTCATCTCCTCCTACTCCTCATCTTGTCTCCTCCTACTCCTCATCTCCTCCTACTGCTCATCTTAATTCCTCCTACTCTTCCTCATCTCCTCCTACTCCTCATCTTGTCTCCTCCTACTCTTCCTCATCTCCTCCTACTCCTCATCTTGTCTCCTCCTACTCCTCATCTCCTCCTACTCCTCATCTTGTCTCCTCCTACTCCTCATCTTGTCTCCTCCTACTCCTCATCTCCTCCTACTGCTCATCTTATCTCCTCCTACTCTTCCTCATCTCCTCCTACTCCTCATCTTATCTCCTCCTACTCGTCCTCATCTCCTCTTACTCCTCATCTTGTCTCCTCCTACTCCTCATCTCCTCCTACTCTTCCTCATCTCCTCCTACTCCTCATCTTGTCTCTTCCTACTCGTCTCCTCCTACTCATTTTGTCTCCTCCTACATGTGCATCAATAGATATCAATGCATATATGCCCTGATACACGACTGGAATAATTTTTGGAAATACTCTAATTAATGGGGTCCTCACTGATGGGGGGTCCCATGGATCGTGAGCCCTCTGTTTGATTGGAGCAGTGATCAGTCATGTACACTCCTAATCTAAGCCTGGCAGTCCCATAGAATGTAAATGTAGCATCAGTGTGTATGAGCGACCCCCATTCCATTTAAACATAGGACATGGGACCCCTGTGTTTGTGATCTGTGTATATCCCAGGGTTTGGACCTCTACTGATCAGACACTTACTACCCATCAAATAGATAAGTGAAATTTTTTAATCTTGGGACACCCCCTTTAAGTCTTTGCTATACAGTGAGTTTTCATTGTCCGCGACTCAGAGTAAAATTGTAGCATTACTGAAAAAATATTTTTAAAGTATATAATGTACCGCCATATAGAGACACTGTATAGCTTCCTATACCAGTACATTATGCACAGAAAGAAAAATACTATCAAAACTTTTAGTCGGAGAAAATCCTCTCCTTGAGAACTGCCGAGGCTGTGGTTCACTGTTAGGGTGTCTGCCATCTATACAGAAGGTGGCAGACACTTAAGGAGAATGAAATAGAACCAGTCTTTATATAAATGGGGTGCTGTATGGTGTACCAACAGACAATCCTCCCAGAGGGGACCACGTGGGGGTGCCGGAAAAGTGAGTTGACAAGTCTGAAGGTGACAGATACCCCTCCCTAATTGTAAAGTGAGGACATGAGACAACAGGGTTCAGTATGGGTGTGTGAGGGGTCACATTGGCAGGATTTTGCTTCACCCTTTACTGACGCTTTTTGGGTAATTTTTACTTTATTTATTTGGAAGTGTAAAACATTGCAAAGTATTTTCTGTCTTTCTTTGCGGGGACGATGCTCGGTACCTTGCTCACAGCGCAGCACGCTCTCCAGATGTCGCCCGATGACTGCTCATAGTGGTCAGGCCGAGGTTCCCATATAGTCAAAGCTTCTTCTGCCTGGTCAACCACCGTCCCAGCCTGGTCCACCAAAGCCGCACGGACGCTCGCTGTGCCCACATCTATGCCAATGTAGTACGAGACCGCTTCCTTTTCTGTCTTCTGCATTTTGAATTTGGCTAAAAATGGGTCAGATTAGGAAATAATCGGTGACTCAGGATAATACATGACTAATAGGAGTTATTATAGAAAAGGAGACGTTGACTAATGGAAGAAGGAAATGGCCGCAGTACAGAATGCAAGCTGTAAGCAGAAGTTTTTGAGAAGTTATTCACAAAATTGTCCTTTTTTTAAGGGGCATTTTAAAAACTAACTTTTTGTATATTTTTGCAGCATTTTTTCCACAAACTTTTGCCCTGTACTGTACATTTTTGGAATTGTCCTTCTGCCGTTTTGATGTCCCTCTCCCATATTATTACATATCTAGGCAGGCTTTTCTATATTACCTCTCATGATTCAGTCTTTTTTGCCTCCTGGTCTTACAGAGACTCCTCCGCCATACTCCAAGGGCCCCATAGTAGCCACATGGACTGTTTTATGGGCCACCAATATAGCATTTCTTCCAGACATGCCTGCCTTCTATTATTATTGGTCACACATATTAGATGTACTAGTCCTGCGTTAGTCCTGAGTGGTGGTGGTGGTGGGGTCTTAGCCGCATCCATCACCCGTCCTAGAGCATGCATTTGAGAATTGGCGCTGCTAGGACATCTGCTTCTATTTTTTCTCCCTCAGATACTGGGCAATGAAAGCAATTTATAAAGTAAAATCAATTTGGAAATGTTCTCTCTCTCTCTATCGTCTCTGCTGTGATTGAAAGCAAGAGGAGAGCGGGCCAGTCGCTGACTCCAAAACAAGCCGCGCTGACCTCCATTTAGAGAGACTCTCTGTATAATGAATCTTAATTAAGATGGGGCTGTCAGCCTTCTCCGAGCCGCAACTTTGTAAAATGTAACATTGAAATAAACTACAAGGGAATATTAATCACGTCTTCGTCCTGGTCTCCGTGCAAGTTAAGTGCATTTTGGGCTACAGAGGTTGTTTAAAGGACAGCGGAGGCGGCGGAGCGAGAACTCGTCTGCATGCAAAACACAGTCTGACACCATGGAGATGCGGTCAGCGCGGATCACTGCGCTATCAGGATGATTGTTTTATCTCTTCCATCTGTCCTTGTGCTAATTCATTACGGTTGTAGCACGGCGGCTAGGCCGCCACTATGGGAAGAGGCGCAGTAGATTATGTGCGGGTGACGTGAACCTATTACTACCAATTATGTCAACAATGGAAATGGAAATTATTATCTGTTCTTCTTCTTCGTCTTCCAGGACAATCGATGATGCCGAAGAATTAAATCAGTCAAGTGACATCAAGACGCTTTGTTGATCTAGTGACATGTCTTGGCTTGTCCATGATCTCATCTGTTCACTATAGAAAGGAAGGAAGGAAGGAGGGAGAGAGGAAGATAAGAAGGAAAGATGAAAGACTGGAAGATGGAAGGAAGACAAGAAGGAAGAAAGGAAGGGGCCAGGAAGGAAGGATGGAAGGCACGAAGACGGAAAGAAGACAAAAAGGAAGGAAGGATAGAAGACAGAAAGAAGGAAGGAAGACAAGAAGGAAGGAAGGAAGGATAGAAGACAGGAAGAAGGAAAGAAGACAAGAAGGGAGGAAAACAAGAAGGAAGGAAGATAAGAAGTAAGGATGGAAGACATGAAGAAAGAAGGACGGAATAAAAATAATAAGAAAGAATGGGTTCACAACTGCCTTAGGGTGGGTTCACACCTGCGCTTCAGTCCGTCCGTTGCCAATCCGATTGAAAATCTCGGCGAATGGGATTGGCATCGGATACTGACAGGTCAGCGACGCATTGGTTAAAAACCCATTCATTTGAATGGGTTTTTAAAGCAATGCGCGGGTGTGCGCTTACACCCTCTGCGCTGCAAAGCTGATTTTTTTCGTCGGACACAAAGTCCTGCGTGTCCGACGAAAAAAAAAGGATTTGCAGCGCAGAGGGTGCAATCGGACACCCGCGCATTCCTTTAAATGAATGGGTTTTTAACCAATGCGTTGCTGACCTGTCTGTATGCGATGCCAATCCCGTTCGCCGAGATTTTCACTCGGATTGGCAACGGACGGACTGAAGCGCAGGAGTGAACCCACCCTCAGTGATAGGAAATAGAGGGAACTTGTTAATGGTATATACTGACTGAGTCACAGTCGACACTGGGGTGCCACAGGGGTCAGTATTGGAGAGGTCACCAGTGGGGTGCCACAGGAGTCAGTGTTGGCGGAATATAGTACCTAGTGGGGTGCCACAGGGGTCAGTATTGGAGGGGTCGCAGTCACCAGTGGGGTGCCACAGGGGTCAGTATTGGAGGGGTCACCAGTGGGATGCCACAGGGGTTAGTATTGTAGGGGTCACAGTCACCAGTGGGGTGTCACAGGGGTCAGTATTGGAGGTGTCACCAGTGGGATGCCACAGGGGTCAGTATTGGAGAGGTCACCAGTGGGGTGCCACAAGGGTCAGTATTGGAGGGGTCACAGTCACCAGTGGGTTGCCACAGGGGTCAGTATTGGGTCCTCTCCTGTTTAATATCTTTATTAATGACCTGGTAGAGGGTAATCAAAGCTGAGGTGGTTAGTAGAATATTACAGGGGGATCTAAGGAAGCTGGAAGCATGGGCCGAGACTGGACAAATGTAAGGCTATGGGGAGACAAGAGGACATCCTCTACACATTGGCCGGTGACAGTGATAAGGAGACATCCTCTACACCTAGACTGGTGACCGTGACAAGGGGACATCCTCTACATATAAGCTGATGACAGTGACAAGGGGACGTCCTATACACATAGGCCGGTGACAGTGACAAGGAGACATCCTCTACACTTAGACTGGTAACAGTGACAAAGGGACATCCTCCTCACCTAGACCAATGACAAGGAGACGTCTTCTACACTTAGACTGGTAACAGTGACAAGGGGACATCCTCTACACATAAGCCGGTGACAATGACAAGGGGACGTCCTTTACACATAGGCCGGTGACAATGACAAGGGGACATCCTCTACACATAGGCCGGTGACAATGACAAGGGGACATCCTCTACACCTAGACCAGTGACAGTAACAAGGGGACATCCTTTACACCTACAGGAGAGAAAATTTCACCAGCAACATAGAAGAGGATTCTTTAGTGTAAGAGCAGTGAGACTATGGAACTCTCTGCCCCAGGAAGTGGTGATGGTGGATTCATTGTGCAAATATGAAAAGGGCCTGGATGCCTTTCTTAAACTGAAAAATATTACTGGTTATGGGTTTTAGATTTTGGTAAGGACAAGTTGATCCAGGGTTTTATACTGATTGCTGGATTTGGAGTCGGGAAGGAATTTTTTTTCCCCTGACATGGGGCAATTGGCATCAGCCTCATGGGGATTTTTGCCTTGCTGTGGATCAAAACTGCAGACTTATAGTCTGGACTTGATGGACCTGCGTCTTCATCCAACCTCATCTACTATGTAACTATCGGAGATAAGAAGGATGGAAGATGAGAAGAAAGGAAGAAAAGTAGGAAAAATAGAAGACAGGAAGATGGAAGGAAGATAAGTAAGTAAGGAAAGGAGAACAAGGAGAAAGATAAGAAGGAGGGATAGAAGACAGGAAGACCAAAGCAAGACAAGAACAACAAATGAAGCCTAGAAGAAAGGAAGAAATGGGGAGCAAAGGAAGACAAGAGAGAAGTAAGGAAAGAAGGGAGGAAGGATGGGATAAGAAGACAGTGATGTAGGATGGATAATCAAGGCTCCTTAAAGGGGTTGTCCAGTTTCAGACAAATATTATTGGTTGTATAATGGAAAGCTCTACTTTCTGTATCAATTCCTCACAGATCTCTGCTTGCTGTCATTCATTGCGCTTACTCCCAGTGGATACAAATCAGTCCCTGGTCATGTGATATACAGTCCATGGTTATGTCATATAATCACAGGTGCACAGCTCGTTACAGTCAAAGCATAGTAATTAGACATCTGCCTGGTAACGAGCTGTGCACCTATGTGTATATCACATGACCATGGACTGATTTGTATCCACTGGTAGTAAGCACAATGAATGACAACAAGCAGAGATCTAGAAAGCGCTAAAAACTAATAAGGAAAGTATATTGCACGCTGGTATAGACCGGTGCGAGTATCTATGACCACAACTGGTTAAAATGCCGCAGGATGAGGTGAGGATATGATTTAGTTATAAATCACTAGAAACAAAGAAACATTTTTTATACCAATATTAATCTTTTTATTTGCTTGCTCTGTTCTGTAGTAGCGCATTGTGGGACATGTAGTGTTTCCAGAACAGGTGTGTCACTACGTGAACATTTCAGTGATACCACGCCAAGAGGTCTGGAATCACACCTCGTATTATCGAAGTCTTGAGAACAGACATTTTTCTGCCGCTCAGGTACAAAGAATCCCTTGAAAGAGTTCTAGTCAAGTACAGTAATGAAAACTAAATATTGACGGGGCCATTTTAAGAAGCAGCTTCAGTCAATATTAAATATGCACATGTCTAAGTAGGATGCCATCCAGCTGACAGCAAATACACAAAGCGGGCGAGACCAGCACTTAGACAGAATAGCGTAGTATTGAGGAAGACAATAAGTTACACAAGCATCAAAGATGATATTCTACAGAGCAGGATGTTATACCGGGCGCCCGACCTGTACCCAATGTATTAATGGAAGGAAAATAAACTTCTACAACCTGTTGCTGGCAGGACATGCTGGCACTTGTAGTCTCAACAAGGTCACGTGATAAAAATATGTGTAAAAAGCATCAGAACTAGCCAGAGTTGTCATTTAGGATTGTACTTATCCTGCGTTACATCCTGTAATATACTCCAGAGCTGCACTCACTATTCTGCTGGTGCAGTCACTGTGTACATACATTACATTACTTATCCTGTACTGATCCTGAGTTATATATGTATTATACTCCAGAGCTGCGCTCACTATTCTGCTGGTGCAGTCACTGTGTACATACATTACATTACTTATCCTGTACTGATCCTGCGTTACATCCTGTATTATACTCCAGAGCTGCGCTCACTATTCTGCTGGTACAGTCACTGTGTACATACATTACATTACTTATCCTGTACTGATCCTGAGTTACATCCTGTATTATACTCCAGAGCTGCACTCACTATTCTGCTGGTGCAGTCACTGTGTACATACATTACATTACTTATCCTGTACTGATCCTGAGTTACATCCTGTATTATACTCCAGAGCTGCGCTCACTATTCTGCTGGTACAGTCACTGTGTACATACATTACATTACTTATCCTGTACTGATCCTGAGTTACATCCTGTATTATACTCCAGAGCTGCACTCACTATTCTGCTGGTGCAGTCACTGTGTACATACATTACATTACTTATCCTGTACTGATCCTGAGTTACATCCTGTATTATACTCCAGAGCTGCACTCCCTATTTTGCTGGTACAGTCACTGTGTACATACATTACATTACTTATCCTGTACTGATCCTGAGTTATATCCTGTATTATACTCCAGAGCTGCGCTCACTATTCTGCTGGTACAGTCACTGTGTACATACATTACATTACTTATCCTGTACTGGTCCTGAGTTACATCCTGTATTATACTCCAGAGCTGCACTCACTATTCTGCTGGTGCAGTCGCTGTGTACATACATTACATTACTTATCCTGTACTGATCCTGAGTTACATCCTGTATTATACCCCAGAGCTGCGCTCACTATTCTGCTGGTACAGTCACTGTGTACATACATTACATTACTTATCCTGTACTGATCCTGAGTTACATCCTGTATTATACTCCAGAGCTGCGCTCACTATTCTGCTGGTGCAGTCACTGTGTACATACATTACATTACTTATCCTGTACTGATCCTGAGTTACATCCTGTATTATACTCCAGAGCTGCACTCCCTATTTTGCTGGTACAGTCACTGTGTACATACATTACATTACCCCCCCCCCCCCCATTATCCTGTACTGATCCTGAGTTACATCCTGTATTATACTCCAGAGCTGCGCTCACTATTCTGCTGGTGCAGTCACTGTGTACATACATTACATTACTTATCCTGTACTGATCCTGAGTTACATCCTGTATTATACTCCAGAGCTGCGCTCACTATTCTGCTGGTACAGTCACTGTGTACATACATTACATTACTTATCCTGTACTGATCCTGAATTACATCCTGTATTATACTCCAGAGCTGCGCTCACTATTCTGCTGGTGCAGTCACTGTGTACACACATTACATTACTTATCCTGTACTGATCCTGAGTTACATCCTGTATTATACTCCAGAGCTGCACTCACTATTCTGCTGGTGCAGTCACTGTGTACATACATTACATTACTTATCCTGTACTGATCCTGAGTTATATCCTGTATTATACTCCAGAGCTGCACTCACTATTCTGCTGGTGCAGTCACTGTGTACATACATTACATTACTTATCCTGTACTGATCCTGAGTTATATCCTGTATTATACTCCAGAGCTGCACTCACTATTCTGCTGGTGCAGTCACTGTGTACATACATTACATTACTTATCCTGTACTGATCCTGAGTTATATCCTGTGCTATATACTATATTATTTGGTGTACAGTATTGTATATCGCCTTCATTGTATGTAGATTATATTGGGCAGTAGTCAGATATTACACTGTGGTCATGTTCACAGTAACGTCACTTGCTGTATTAATAATTGTCCTGCAGTTCCATGGACAGATTATAGGGTGCTGTATACGGTGCCTGTATTCTGGTAGTGTAGGGTGTCTGTATGGAGGATGATGGGTGCAGTAGTCACTTACTTGCAGGCACTGTACACACTGGTTACTTTCACAGCAGATTGTTACAATGTTTCTGTCTCAGCTTCCTCTGAGAATCTGCAGTTTCTGTGATTTGTCAGATTGCTGGTGATTGGTCTTTTTGTACAGATTGTGGGATTGGCTCAGATCTGGCCTGCACTTCGCCCTGGGGCAGACAGTCTGAGGTTACACTATAACCCGCAGTGTCTCATTCTTTAGCTTCTCCAGCAGGGGAGGGGGTAGGATATGTTTTTTGGGACTGTAGCGCGCCCAGCTCTGCTATGTTTAAGGCTGGAGGACAGCAGACAGGTCTGACTTGTGTCCACATCAACACGTCCTTTTAGAGATTTTCCAGGAGAAACAGAAATTTATTAAGTTTAAATAAAGGAACTTTTTATTTATGTGCTGGAGAAGTCGAGAAAAATCTTCTACAAGCCCTCAGGTGTGCACTGTTACTATGTATGACCGAATAGTCTGTACTGTCTCCGGGTAACATGGACTGACTATAGTCTGGGCCCTGGGCAATAGCAGTCACCCACCAGGAGTGTAACCATAGGGGGTGCAGAGGCAGCATGTGTGCCCTGGTGTGTGAGTGCACCCTCAGTAATCCTGCTGGCCCGATGACATCATTCAGGAGGGCAGAGGAGACTCACAGAGGACAGAGACTCGGATGCTGTAACACAGCCAGGAGAGGTGAGTATGAGTGATTATAATGTAGACTCACCTCCCCTGGGCTTCCGCTTATTATACTCAGGGATCTGAAGAGACCTCAGAGGAAAATAGTGGTTTGTGGGTGGTGAAACCCAAAAATTCTGAAAATTCATAACAAATCTGTCTTATTATAAACCAGTTTACTTATCCTCAGATGATACTGATTTGACTCTGGGCTCTAAGACCTTCAAGTTGTACCTATTATTCCTGCACCTGGTAAATATCTTGCTTTATTGAGCCGGTGTACATGTTCAGGTTTTTGCATGCACTTTTAGAAGCCAAAACCTGTTGTGAATTGTAAAGGATGGTGCTACCCCGCCTAAGACAGGGAATGCACTCTGTCCAGAGACCTGGACTCACAGCATCATAGACCTCACCGAGGTGCTACTGTCACATACTGTAATGTCCAGGATATTCAGGAGGGCTACCAAGGTGTCTAGAGTACTGAGGAGGACTACAAAGGTGTCTCTTAATACTGAGGAGGACTAAAGGGTGTCTAGAGTACTGAGGAGGACTACCAAGGGGTCTAGAGTACTGAGGAGGACTACAAAGGTGTCTCTTAATACTGAGGAGGACTAAAGGGTGTCTAGAGTACTGAGGAGGACTACCAAGGGGTCTAGAGTACTGAGGAGGACTACAAAGGTGTCTCTTAATACTGAGGAGGACTAAAGGGTGTCTAGAGTACTGAGGAGGACTACCAAGGGGTCTAGAGTACTGAGGAGGACTACCAAGGTGTCTAGGGTACTGAGGAGGACTAAAGGGTGTCTAGAGTACTGAGGAGGACTACCAAGGGGTCTAGAGTACTGAGGAGGACTACCAAGGTGTCTAGGGTACTGAGGAGGACTAAAGGGTGTCTAGAGTACTGAGGAGGACTACCAAGGGGTCTAGAGTACTGAGGAGGACTACCAAGGGGTCTAGAGTACTGAGGAGTACTAAAGGGTGTCTAGAGTACTGAGGAGGACTACCAAGGGGTCTAGAGTACTGAGGAGGACTACAAAGGTGTCTCTTAATACTGAGGAGGACTAAAGGGTGTCTAGAGTACTGAGGAGGACTTCCAAGGGGTCTAGAGTACTGAGGAGGACTAAAGGGTGTCTAGAGTACAGAGGAGGACTTCCAAGGCGTCTAGAGTACTGAGGAGGACTACCAAGGGGTCTAGAGTACTGAGGAGGACTAAAGGGTGTCTAGAGTACAGAGGAGGACTACCAAGGTGTCTAGAGTACTGAGGAGGACTACCAGGGTGTCTAGAGTACTGAGGAGGACTAAAGGGTGTCTAGAGTACTGAGGAGGACTACCAAGGTGTCTAGAGTACTGAGGAGGACTACCAAGGGGTCTAGAGTACTGAGGAGGACTACCAAGGGGTCTAGAGTACTGAGGAGGACTACCAAGGCGTCTAGAGTACTGAGGAGGACTAAAGGGTGTCTAGAGTACTGAGGAGGACTACCAAGGTGTCTAGAGTACTGAGGAGGACTACCAAGGGGTCTAGAGTACTGAGGAGGACTACCAAGGGGTCTAGAGTACTGAGGAGGACTACCAGGGTGTTTAGAGTACTGAGGAGGACTACCAGGGTGTCTAGAGTACTGAGGAGGACTACCAAGGTGTCTAGAGTACTGAGGAGGACTACCAAGGTGTCTAGAGTACTGAGGAGGACTACCAAGGGGTCTAGAGTACTGAGGAGGACTACCAGGGTGTTTAGAGTACTGAGGAGGACTACCAGGGTGTCTAGAGTACTGAGGAGGACTACCAAGGTGTCTAGAGTACTGAGGAGGACTACCAAGGTGTCTAGAGTACTGAGGAGGACTACCAAGGGGTCTAGAGTACTGAGGAGGACTACCAAGGTGTCTAGAGTACTGAGGAGGACTACCAAGGTGTTAAGAGTATCACGGCAGACTATCAGGGTGTGCAGAGTATTGAGGGGGCTTACCATTGTGGGCTACCAGGGTGTGTCCAGGATATTTAGGAGAGCTATCAGGGTGTCTAGGGTATTGAGTAAGGGTACCAAGATGCCCAGAATATTGAGGAGGACCAGAGTGTTCAGGGTATTAAAGAGAACTACCATGCGGTGTCCAGGTTACAAAGGAGGGCTGCCAGGGTGTGTCTAGGGTATTTAGCAGGACTACCAGGGTGTGTCTAGGATATTGAGAAGAGCTACCAGGGTGTGTCCAGGGTATTTAGCAGGGCTACCAGGGTGTTCGGGTACTCCGGAGAGTTGCTGTCAGGTTGCTTGTGAGTATTGTATCATGGACACCGGGTTATTCCACGATTCATGTTTTCCACTAAACTTCCGTCAAACGTCAAGTGCCCCTCTGTTTCCGTCCACCACCCGGTATATTCAGAGGAGCCGTGTCACACGGCGGCAAATACAGACTCATTATACACAGACAGACTGATTCTAAATATTTTTCCAGCCTGAGATGTCTTGTCCGGCTGTCGGGTAATTTGTCGTCTGTGTCTGGTGTTTCCAGCTCAGATGAATGTTACACAAGAAACCATGGGACACGCCATAACCCCACAGTGGGTACTGTATGAGAAGGTGCCCAATAACAGGACATGCACCCATAACCAGCTCAGTGCCTACGACCTCACACCCTGGGATTAGTAATCCAGAGTGCCTGTAGATCCCAAATGACACCAATAATGTGATCAGAAAGTAAGGAGACATTCACACACTGCAGATTTCTTGCAGAGATTTCTCTGACTTTCTCATATATTTCAGAAATCCATGTGCTTGCCACAGAGACAACCCCATTCAGATGGATGGAACTGATTTTCTGTCAGAGATATTTCTGCAACTAATCTGACGCTTGTGAGTTATCACTGAGGCTTGTAGGTCATGGGGAGTCTGAATAGGGCTGACAGAATAACACGACCCCCCTATATTTTGCCATAGCTGTAAGTGTATAATGAAGGGGCTTGTACCTTGGGGAACCTCTTTCCTTAAGGGGTTATTCCCCTCTGATAAAGTGATCACATATGGCTACAACATGCTATAACTTTATGATCCAAAGGGATCCGACCTCTGGAACCCCCAGCGATCCTAGTAATGAAGGGTAGCCGCTTTACTGTGCATGGGAACTGCAGAACAGCTTTATTCAGGAGCATGGGGTCAACTGCAGTTCCTTAAACAGCCAGGTGGCAGGGGCGTCGCTGTGCAGGGAAATATGGTGAAAGGGCTGCTGCAATTTGGGCCCCCCACGATCATACAGTGATGGCATAGCCACCTATGGAGATAGTAGAGGGAGGGTCTCCTAATCACTATCCCATTAGCCAGAGGATAGAGCAATGACAAGGAGGATCTCCAGCCTCGGAGGACTGCTGGGTATATTTGTACACCCACTCTTTATAGTTTAAAGATGGGAATTGAGACTTGTTCTTGAGATTCCAATATCAGTATCATAAAATTGGGCGATCTACACAAAGTATCATTCCCATCGCCACCTTCACCCATGTTGATAAACCTCAGGATATAGTATAGAAAGCCATGCTGCAGATGGACACCGAACCGGGAAATGGTGAATGAGCCTGAGGGTCTTGGGGAAGAAGTAGAAGATGGGGGGTCCCACGTCCCAGTGGGCAGGAGTGCACTGTGTGTACTGCTGAAGGGCAGAGAGCTCACCCTCGGTCCACTAGAGGTTGGCAGTCTTAAAGGTCTGGATGATCAGGTAGATGCAGTGGCAGTGAGCCTAGTGTGAGTTCCTATGGATGGGGACAGGAACTTGCCAAGGGAGCAGAATCGAGGTCAGAGACAACGGGAGGTCATGGAGGCCTGTACCAGAGAAGGTGGCCATCTTGACAGCCAGAGAGTTGAGCCAGCGGTACGGCTACCATTGGAGAGGGATTGAAGTGCAGGTGATATCAGTATGTTCTGTGTGGGGGAGAGGGAGACTCCCTGTATACAGGTCAGGCGACAGAAGACTCAGGAGATAACATGGATTTGCTGAGTGTTTCCTCCATACTGTTTCACTGTTTAGGTACATTATAGACTTTAGTAAAATCTGTTCATGTCAGTAACTCGCTTGTCATTCTCTTGTCGACCCTGCACATATTACACTACCATACGGCCCTTTCCTCGGTGTATGACCCTATTTGTGGGTTAAATTTGCCTTCAGACAAAGCATCCATCACCATCAGTTCTTGGTCCCATCTTTTCCCTCCTGTCAGTGTGAGCATTGGCCCATCCACCTCCTCCTTTTTACCTCCATTGCCTTCACAGATGTGGATTTCTACTGGGAAGCAAGATGGAGCACCCTTACACTGAGGCCCCACTCCAAGGGCCCCGCAGCAGCTTGCACTTAAGACCCAGATATCTTGTCTTTCAATTTCCCATACAAGGATTATGTAGGTGAATGGCAGTGATGAAAGGTTTCGCCACATGAAGCTTTTAGCTGATGACATTATATTGTGGTAAACGCCAACGTGGAGGATTACAGGCGAGAAAAACAAGATTAGAGGGACGTCTGGCAGCTACTCACCTGAGTACGAGGCCGCATTAATGTCTGGATCACTGGATAAGACGTCTGGAAAGAGGAATCTAACTCTGACTTACCACATGAATGGGGCAGGTTACTGGGGTGACCCTGCAGTGGTGTGGAGGTCAGGGGGGTGGCAGCTTGTCTGGGATTTTCTTACATAATTTCCTACAAATCTCAATGTAAAATTTGGAAAACGTAAGGTCTGGAAAATATACAGCACTGCTCGACTAACAAATGGGCAAATATTAGAGATCTCCTTATGTAACTCAGAACCACGTATGGCTAGCCTCAGATAGTTGATGGCTGAGTGCTCGCTTGGCAGACAGCTACTCCTCCGTACACGTCCATACCTCTGGCGGTAGCTCATCTCTTGAGGGAGTGAAGGATTAGACATGTTGAATTCCAGCATGTTTGATCATTCTTTCCAAAGGATCTACCATTGGGGAAAAGTTGGGACACTCCCATATACAAAGGATAGTCGACCAGTAGGCAGGTCCCCCAGATGTTTAGCTGACCACAGGAGGCTCCACTGCTGAATGCATTTACATATCACACATCTATTATTCATACACATTGTTGATATAGCACCAACATACTCTGCAGCGCTGTACAGAAATAGCAACGATGCACTGCAGTTCCTGTCCCCAGCGAGGGTCATAATCTAATATCTCTATCTCAGACTCACTGGGGCAGTTTTATTGGAGGTCAGTTACTTATTAGAAAGTTTTGGGATACAATGTATGATCATCTTCCTCCAAATGGAGAGCTTCACTATACACTATACTATACCACTAGGGTGATGGCGGGGTCCAACCTTTAGGGCCCTACCCATCCTCAGAATAAAAATTAGAATTAGAGATGGGCGAACTGATTTGTTACGAGCCAAGTTCTACGTGAATAATCCAAATGGCCGCCATGACGTGCATTGTGTAGTGTCTGTCAGTCTGTGACGTTCTGCCATCACCTGACAGGCTCTCAGCCAATAGTCAGTGGTAGGAGGACGCCTTACAGTGCTGTGCTCATATACAGTATACACTGGGTACGGAAAGTATTCAGACCCCTTTAAATGTTTCCCTCTTTGTTTCATTGCAGCCATTTGCTAAAAGTAAAAAAGTTCCTTTTATTCCTCATTAATGTACACTCCGCTCCCCATCTTGACAGAAAAAAAACCAGAAATGTAGATATTTTTGCAAATTTATTAAAAAAGAAAAACTGAAATCTCCCATGACCATAAGTATTCAGAGCCTTTGCTGTGACACTCATATATAACTCACTGCTGTCCATTTCCTTCTGATCCTCCTTGAGATGGTTCTACTCCTTCATTGGAGTCCAGCTGTGTTTAATTAAACTGATTGGACTTGATTAGGAAAGACGCACACCTGTCTATATAAGACCTCACAGCTCACACTGCATGTCAGAGCAAATGAGAATCAGGAGGTCAAAGGAACTGCCCAAGGAGCTCAGAGACAGAATTGTGGCAAGGCACAGATCTGGCCAAGGTTACTAAAGAATTTCTGCAGCACTCAAGGTTCCTAAGAGCACAGCGGCCTCCATAATCCTTACATGGAAGAAGTTTGGGATGACCAGAACTCCTCCTAGACCCGGCCGTCCAGCCAAACTGAGCAATGGTGGGAGAAGAGCCTTGGTGAGAGAGGTAAAGAAGAACCCAAAGATCACTGTGGCCGAGCTCCAGAGATGCAGAAGGGAGATGGGAGAAAGTTCCAGAAAGTCACTATCACTGCAGCCCTCCACCAGTCGGGGCTTTATGGCAGAGGGGCCCGAAGGAAGCCTCTCCTCAGTGCAAGATATATGGAAACCAAAAAACACCTGAAGGACTCCCAGACTATGAGTCGGGGAGTGTGAATGTAACCTTAGTCTTCATATGGAATGACCACTTAAGTCATAAGGGAGGAGTTAATTGGCAATAAAGGTCATCACAGACATTTACCACCCATCACTGGCGTTGGCATAGTCCAAGACCATTTGGTGCTGAATGACATATTGGCAGCAACTGAACCAGTCCAGTCCAGCGATGCCCAAATGTTGGACCGGGAGAAGGCTTCTCCTCATAGGGATCAGTGCTCCCTATTCAAACTCCAGATACCTCTTCCACCACCCACCTAGAAGTCTTCCTAGTACTGACAGCCATGTTGTATCCCAACGCCCCTGGCCAGGAGAGATAATGATGATGCGTCACCCTGGCAGATATATCACCTGCCTCATGAGTATTAGATAATTCTGTACGCCAGTGCCTGTGTAATACTGCCTGATATCACCCTATGGCTGCCATCCCAAATCATACCTCATAAGGAGGAAGAGCCCCGATGGAAACTCACCTGGATATCACTCTACATATGCTCAGAGGCTGGAAGCTCGCAGGCGCTGCAGGGTGTGGTGTGCTCGGGCTCTGTCACTAGCTGCATATTTATTTGCACATCTATCAGCAGCAGTCTCACACCCGTCTCACTAATGTCTCACACCCATCTCACCACAGACTCACACGTCTACTGAGTGAAAATATCAAAACCTACTAATATATGTCAAAGTCAGACATATAGAGGCATTGCTGCGTCACATTATGGAAATACTGCTGCAGCGGTGGGGTTACCCATCATTACATGGTGATATCAGGCCACAACCTCAGTGTATAATGTTATAGCTGTGGACTATGATGGGGTCAGAGTGGACCAGTGGAGGACGCACTAATGGCTCCATGTTATACCAGAGTGGACCAGTGGAGGACGCACTAATGGCTCCATGTTATACCAGAGTGGACCAGTGGAGTATAACAGAGTACACGCTGGTGTTACAGTGATCGCAGCTGCAATGGGGCCCCGGTGCCTGGGGGCCCACAGGTCTCACTACACTAGGGCTGGATAAACTTCTTTCGTCTTCGTTCTGATCTCCTATGATGGTCGGCAGTCTGTGCATCGTAAATGTATTCCCCTTGCCCTCTGGTGCACTGGAGGGAGAAGATTTATGATACACAGCCGTCCACTGTCAGAAAGGAAAAAATAAACCCTTTAATGGCAAAAATAGCAGTTGGTCAGCAGCCTATAGTTAAGGAGGGATTCTGTGGTACAAATGGGGGTCTGACTACTATGGGGGGGACACAAACAGGGGATGGGAATGATGGGAAGCTTTTGTGCACAGACATGTCGTGAAAAAGTCATCATGGTGGTCTGCGCCAAAGAGAGAAAGAAAGGAAATGTAAATGCTGGCAAAATATATGGATGTGATGTGGCTGTATAGCGCTTGTGTCCATATGTTGTAATAGGGCATGTGGAAGTCACATGGGGGGGGAGTCCTGCAGGAGTCTATGAGCTGGAATAGAACACTGTCCTATAAAAGTGTCTCAAGTCATCAATGTATTACAAGGACAAACGTCCCTATAATGGCTACCATACATCATACAATACAGTGCACTGTACCAGGCACATTTTCAAGTTTTTTGTATGTGCGGTTTTGGAGGGCTATAACAATTTTATCATTTGCGTTATTCAACTAATTTCTGCGTCTTTTTTCGGTGACACATAGGGCTTTATTTTTATGTTGTTTTTATTTTTGCATGTGTTTTAATTTTTTTTATATCCGGGAAAATATAAACAAAAGAGGAGAGAAAACGTGTCTGTTTTTCACTTTTTTTATTTTTATTTAATAACACAAAGTGCTACTAAAAAACTTTATAAAATAGTTTTTCCTCTCTGTTACGGTAATTTTTATTTTTTATGGTTTCGTCGGGGGTGGGGCTATAACCTGTAACAAGGGCGTTTTATTGGCGTAATATTTTTTTTACTTTTCTATACTTTTTTTTTTTATTTTTTTTTTACATTGTGTCCCCATAAGGTTATAATAGACCTTTGGGAATATCTGATGACTTTTTTTTTTTTTTTTGGGAGGCTGATTTCCCCTGTAACTGGGGCTGGTACATTAGCCCCACTTGCAGGAGGAATACAGCCTCCTGCACGTTGCTTTCACATAACTATAGAGCTGATCTGGGTCCTGTAGGACCCAGCAGCTCTAACAAACACTGATCCCGGCGGATCACATGACCGCTGGGTCGGAGGGGAGCCGCAAGATGGCGGCGCCCATAGCTCTCTATACACAGCGATTGGGAAGGCAGGGACAGTAATAAACCTTCCCTGCCTTCTCTCTGGGAGCTCCGGCTGAAGTTACAGCCGATTCCCCATTTCAGCAGCTGCACGATTTTGTGCAGTTGCTGAATTCCTTCTGGATGTATATAGTCTATGGGCGGTACGGAAGCGGTTAAAGGGAGTCTGTCACTAGAATCAGCATATCACCCCAGCCCTGCAGATAGATAGGTTAGTGTCACCAGAACCAGCATATCACCCCAGCCCTGCAGATAGATAGGTTAGTGTCACCAGAACCAGCATATCACCCCAGCCCTGCAGATAGATAGGTTAGTGTCACCAGAACCCAGCATATCACCCCAGCCCTGCAGATAGATAGGTTAGTGTCACCAGAACCAGCATATCACCCCAGCCCTGCAGATAGATAGGTTAGTGTCACCAGAACCAGCATATCACCCCAGCCCTGCAGATAGATAGGTTAGTGTCACCAGAACCAGCATATCACCCCAGCCCTGCAGATAGATAGGTTAGTGTCACCAGACCCAGCATATCACCCCAGCCCTGCAGATAGATAGGTTAGTGTCACCAGACCCAGTATATCACCCCAGCCCTGCAGATAGATAGGTTAGTGTCACCAGAACCAGCATATCACCCCAGCCCTGCAGATAGATAGGTTAGTGTCACCAGACCCAGCATATCACCCCAGCCCTGCAGATAGATAGGTTAGTGTCACCAGACCCAGCATATCACCCCAGCCCTGCAGATAGATAGGTTAGTGTCACCAGAACCAGCATTTCACTCCAGCCCTGCAGATAGATAGGTTAGTGTCACCAGACCCAGAATATCACCCCAGCCCTGCAGATAGATAGGTTAGTGTCACCAGATCCAGCATATCACCCCAGCCCTGCAGATAGATAGGTTAGTGTCACCAGAACCGGCATATCACCCCAGCCCTGCAGATAGATAGGTTACTGTCACCAGAACCAGCATATCACCCCAGCCCTGCAGATAGATAGGTTAGTGTCACCAGACCCAGAATATCACCCCAGCCCTGCAGATAGGTTAGTGTCACCAGAACCAGCATTTCACTCCAGCCCTGCAGATAGATAGGTTAGTGTCACCAGAACCAGCATATCACCCCAGCCCTGCAGATAGCTAGGTTAGTGTCACCAGAACCAGCATATCACGCCAGCCCTGCAGATAGATAGGTTACTGTCACCAGAACCAGCATATCACCCCAGCCCTGCAGATAGATAAGTTAGTGTCACCAGAACCCAGTATATCACCTCAGCCCTACAGATAGATATGTTAGTGTCACCAGAACCAGCATATCACCCCAGCCCTGCAGATAGATAGGTTAGTGTCACCAGAACCAGCATATCACCCCAGCCCTGCAGATAGATAGGTTACTGTCACCAGAACCAGCATATCACCCCAGCCCTGCAGATAGATAGGTTAGTGTCACCAGAACCAGCATATCACCCCAGCCCTGCAGATAGATAGGTTAGTGTCAACAGACCCAGCATATCACCCCAGCCCTGCAGATAGATAGGTTAGTGTCACCAGAACCAGCATGTCACCCCAGTCCTGCAGATAGATAGGTTAGTGTCACCAGAACCAGCATATCACCCCAGCCCTGCAGATAGATAGGTTAGTGTCACCAGAACCAGCATATCACCCCAGCCCTGCAGATAGATAGGTTAGTGTCACCAGAACCAGCATATCACCCCAGCTCTGCAGATAGATAGGTTAGTGTCACCAGAACCAGCATATCACCCCAGCCCTGCAGATAGATAGGTTAGTGTCACCAGAACCAGCATATCACCCCAGCCCTGCAGATAGATAGGTTAGTGTCACCAGAACCAGCATATCACCCCAGCCCTGCAGATAGATAGGTTAGTGTCACCAGAACCAGCATATCACCCCAGCTCTGCAGATAGATAGGTTAGTGTCACCAGAACCAGCATATCACCCCAGCCCTGCAGATAGATAGGTTAGTGTCACCAGAACCAGCATATCACCCCAGCCCTGCAGATAGATAGGTTAGTGTCACCAGAACCAGCATATCACCCCAGCCCTGCAGATAGATAGGTTAGTGTCACCAGAACCAGCATATCACCCCAGCCCTGCAGATAGATAGGTTAGTGTCACCAGACCCAGTATATCACCCCAGCCCTGCAGATAGATAGGTTAGTGTCACCAGAACCAGCATATCAACCCAGCCCTGCAGATAGATAGGTTAGTGTCACCAGAACCAGCATATCACCCCAGCCCTGCAGATAGATAGGTTAGTGTCACCAGACCCAGCATATCACCCCAGCCCTGCAGATAGATAGGTTAGTGTCACCAGACCCAGCATATCACCCCAGCCCTGCAGATAGATAGGTTAGTGTCACCAGAACCAGCATTTCACTCCAGCCCTGCAGATAGATAGGTTAGTGTCACCAGACCCAGAATATCACCCCAGCCCTGCAGATAGATAGGTTAGTGTCACCAGATCCAGCATATCACCCCAGCCCTGCAGATAGATAGGTTAGTGTCACCAGAACCGGCATATCACCCCAGCCCTGCAGATAGATAGGTTACTGTCACCAGAACCAGCATATCACCCCAGCCCTGCAGATAGATAGGTTAGTGTCACCAGACCCAGAATATCACCCCAGCCCTGCAGATAGGTTAGTGTCACCAGAACCAGCATTTCACTCCAGCCCTGCAGATAGATAGGTTAGTGTCACCAGAACCAGCATATCACCCCAGCCCTGCAGATAGCTAGGTTAGTGTCACCAGAACCAGCATATCACGCCAGCCCTGCAGATAGATAGGTTACTGTCACCAGAACCAGCATATCACCCCAGCCCTGCAGATAGATAAGTTAGTGTCACCAGAACCCAGTATATCACCTCAGCCCTACAGATAGATATGTTAGTGTCACCAGAACCAGCATATCACCCCAGCCCTGCAGATAGATAGGTTAGTGTCACCAGAACCAGCATATCACTCCAGCCCTGCAGATAGATAGGTTACTGTCACCAGAACCAGCATATCACCCCAGCCCTGCAGATAGATAGGTTAGTGTCACCAGAACCAGCATATCACCCCAGCCCTGCAGATAGATAGGTTAGTGTCAACAGACCCAGCATATCACCCCAGCCCTGCAGATAGATAGGTTAGTGTCACCAGAACCAGCATGTCACCCCAGTCCTGCAGATAGATAGGTTAGTGTCACCAGAACCAGCATATCACCCCAGCCCTGCAGATAGATAGGTTAGTGTCACCAGAACCAGCATATCACCCCAGCCCTGCAGATAGATAGGTTAGTGTCACCAGAACCAGCATATCACCCCAGCCCTGCAGATAGATAGGTTAGTGTCACCAGAACCAGCATATCACCCCAGCCCTGCAGATAGATAGGTTAGTGTCACCAGACCCAGCATGTCACCCCAGCCCTGCAGATAGATAGGTTACTGTCACCAAACCTTCATATCACCCCAACCCTGCAGAGAGGATCACCTGAATAAAACAGTGTCTCCCCCTTGTCAATCGCTGCCTCCATTGCCGAGATATCACTGTTTTTGTCACTATGCAAAAATACAGTTTGATTCAGATGACCCTAACCTATATATCTGCAGGCTCGGTTATTGTACTGGGTTTTAATGACATTCCCTTTAAGGATGTAGAACTAAACCAATTAAGCCCCCCTGACATGACTTATCTGGAGTGTAAGTGTGCTGCTATAATACTGCCGCCGCCGCACCTCCTGATATGAAGTGGCGTGCTGTAATTGTTAGGTAGCAGATGATGATATCACCATCCAGAGGTGAAAATAGATGGAAATATTATTAGAATACTCAGCCCTGAGGCGCTCAAAAACACAAGAACATACAAAACATGGTGTAATATGTATGGTAATAACTGCACACAGTGAGTGCGGCGAGTACATGAACACACAGCCAGAGACCGGGGAGAGACGCCAAAAACATTCCAGCCAATCAGAATCTATTAGCAAGAATCTATTCTAGCAAGGGCTCTCTAATATATCATATATGCACAAACATGGAGGGCACACTGTTATGGGGGATCTGTAGCTGACACTGTTGTGGGGGATCTGTAGCTGACACTGTTATGGGGGATCTATAGGTGACACTGTTGTGGGGGATCTGTAGATGACACTGTTATGGGGGATCTGTAGATGACACTGTTATGGGGGATCTGTAGATGACACTGTTATGGGGGATCTGTAGATGACACTGTTATGGGGGATCTATAGGTGACACACTGTTATGGGGGATCTGTAGATGAGACTGTTATGGGGGATCTGTAGGTGACAATGTTATGGAGGATCTGTAGTTGATACTGTTATGGGGGATCTGTAGATGACACTGTTATGGGGGGATCTGTAGATGACACTGTTATGGGGGATCTGTAGATGACACTGTTATTGGGTATCTGTAGATGACACTGTTATGGAGGATCTGTAACATGACACTGTTATGGAGAATCTGTAGATGACACTGTTATGGGGGATCTGTAGATGACACTGTTATGGGGGATCTGTAGATGACACTGTTATGGGGGATCTGTAAATGACACTGTTATGGGGGATCTGTAGATGACACTGTTATGGGGGATCTATAGGTGACACTGTTATGGGGGACCTGTAGATGACACTGTTATGGGGGATCTGTAGATGACACTGTTATGGGGGATCTGTAGATGACACTGTTATGGGGGACCTGTAGATGACACTGTTATGGGGGATCTGTAGATGACACTGTTATGGGGGATCTGTAGATGACACTGTTATGGGGGGATCTGTAGATGACACTGTTATGGGGGATCTGTAGATGACACTGTTATGGGGGATCTGTAGATGACACTGTTATGAGGATCATTGGCTGATAAGATATCCTTCATATACTCTGCTTCATATACCTCCTAAATATCCTTCAAGAGCAGAGAATCTGACATTTTTTTACCTTATTTCCCATTTGTAATATTAATGAGTTATATTTTCGGGACTCAGTATGAACAACGAGCAGAAATCCTGATTTTACCACAAAAATGCCAAACGTAATGGAGAGCAGATGCCGAGTCTGAACATGGCTAATATTAAACCTTCTCACATTGTTCTCCAATTAAATCTAAAATAAATCTCGTCCTGAATCTCACATATTCTCACTACTTTACTGTTTCTTGGTTACATTTTATTTTTGTAATAAAAGCAGCGCCATATGTTGGAAACAAGCGATAATATTTTATAAATTCTAATTTTATTTCATGTATTCTAATAAATCACACTCTGAGAGTCCGACCTGCAGCCTCAGCCCAGAGCACCATAGAGAGAAACAGCTCGGCCCCAATACACATCACTCACATACATGCTCAAGTTATACTACTAAATAGCTAATACTATGTGGAATATTTTACTGCCACAGCACTAACTAGTGCAAAATACTGCCCCCTATAGGCTAGAACTAATGTTATACTATAGAGAAAGAAAAAAATGCCAATGGGATCCAGCAATCCAAGAAGGAGATCCAGAGTTTTAAAATAATAAAACGTAACTTTTCATTACTCCATACAAAAAAATTCCATATCATCATGTCATGCAGTGAAAACAAAATTCATCCAGTCTCTTACGCGTTTCGCGACACATAGGTCCCTTACTCATAGCATGTGAAACTGCTATAATACTGCTCCTATGTACAAGAATATAACTACTATAATACTACTCCTATGTACAAGAATATAACTATTATAATACTGCTCCTATGTACAAGAATATAACTACTATAATACTACTCCTATGTACAAGAATATAACTACTATAATACTGCTCCTATGTATAAGAATATAACTACTATAATACTGCTCCTATGTACAAGAATATAACTACTATAATACTGCTCCTATGTACAAGAATATAACTACTATAATACTGCTCCTATGTACAAGAATATAACTACTATAATACTGCTCCTATGTACAAGAATATAACTACTATAATACTGCCCCTATGTACAAGAATATAACTACTGTAATACTACCTCCTATGTACAAGAATATAACTACTATAATACTACCTCCTATGTACAAGAATATAACTACTATAATACTGCTCCTATGTACAAGAATATAACTACTATAATACTACTCCTATGTACAAGAATATAACTACTATAATACTGCCCCTATGTACAAGAATATAACTACTATAATACTACCTCCTATGTACAAGAATATAACTACTATAATACTAAATCCTATGTACAAGAATATAACTACTATAATACTGCCCCTATGTACAAGAATATAACTACTATAATACTACTCCTATGTACAAGAATATAACTACTATAATACTGCCCCTATGTACAAGAATATAACTACTATAATACTGCCCCTATGTACAAGAATATAACTACTATAATACTACTCCTATGTACAAGAATATAACTACTATAATACTGCTCCTATGTACAAGAATATAACTACTATAATACTGCCTCCTATGTACAATAATATAACTACTATAATACTACCTCCTATGTACAAGAATATAACTACTATAATACTGCCCCTATGTACAAGAATATAACTACTATAATACTACTCCTATGTACAAGAATATAACTACTATAATACTACCTCCTATGTACAAGAATTTAACTACTATAATACTGCCTCCTATGTACAAGAATATAACTACTATAATGCTACTCCTATGTACAAGAATATAACTACTATAATACTACCTCCTTTGTACAAGAATATAGCTACTATAATACTGCTCCTATGTACAAGAATATTACTATAATACTGCCTCCTATGTACAAGAATATAACTACTATAATACTACCTCCTATGTACAAGAATATAACTACTATAATACTGCCTCCTATGTACAAGAATATAACTACTATAATACTACTCCTATGTACAAGAATATAACTACTATAATACTACCTCCTATGTACAAGAATATAACTACTATAATACTACCTCCTATGTACAAGAATTTAACTACTATAATACTGCCCCTATGTACAAGAATATAACTACTATAATACTACTCCTATGTACAAGAATATAACTACTATAATATTTCTTCTATGTACAAGAATATAACTACTATAATACTGCTCCTATGTACAAGAATATAACTACTATAATACTGCTCCTATGTACAAGAATATAACTGCTATAATACTGCTCCTATGTACAAGAATATAACTACTATAATACTCTCCTATGTACAAGAATATAACTACTATAATACTTCTCCTATGTACAAGAATATAACTACTATAATACTACCTCCTATGTACAAGAATATAACTATTATAATACTGCTCCTATGTACAAGAATATAACTACTATAATACTGCCTCCTATGTACAAGAATATAACTACTATAATACTGCCTCCTTTGTACAAGAATATAACTACTATAATACTACTCCTATGTACAAGAATATACTACTATAATACTGCCCCTATGTACAAGAATATAACTACTATAATACTACTCCTATGTACAAGAATATAACTACTATAATACTGCTCCTATGTACAAGAATATAACTACTATAATACTACTCCTATGTACAAGAATATAACTACTATAATACTGCTCCTATGTACAAGAATATAACTACTATAATACTGCCCCTATGTACAAGAATATAACTACTGTAATACTACCTCCTATGTACAAGAATATAACAACTATAATACTAAATCCTATGTACAAGAATATAACTACTATAATACTGCCCCTATGTACAAGAATATAACTACTATAATACTACTCCTATGTACAAGAATATAACTACTATAATACTGCCCCTATGTACAAGAATATAACTACTATAATACTACTCCTATGTACAAGAATATAACTACTATAATACTGCCCCTATGTACAAGAATATAACTACTATTATACTACTCCTATGTACAAGAATATAACTACTATAATACTGCTCCTATGTACAAGAATATAACTACTATAATACTGCCTCCTATGTACAAGAATATAACTACTATAATACTAGCTCCTATGTACAAGAATATAACTACTATAATACTGCCTCCTATGTACAAGAATATAACTACTATAATACTACTGCTATGTACAAGAATATAACTACTATAATACTACCTCCTATGTACAAGAATATAACTACTATAATACTACCTCCTATGTAGAAGAATATAACTACTATAATACTGCCCCTATGTACAAAAATATAACTACTATAATACTACTCCTATGTACAAGAATATAACTACTATAATACTACCTCCTATGTACAAGAATATAGCTACTATAATACTGCCCCTATGTACAAGAATATAACTACTATAATACTACTCCTATGTACAAGAATATAACTACTATAATACTTCTCCTATGTACAAGAATATAACTACTATAATACTGCTCCTATGTACAAGAATATAACTACTATAATACTGCTCCTATGTACAAGAATATAACTACTATAATACTGCTCCTATGTACAAGAATATAACTACTATAATACTTCTCCTATGTACAAGAATATAACTACTATAATACTTCTCCTATGTACAAGAATATAACTACTATAATACTGCTCCTATGTACAAGAATATAACTACTATAATACTGCCTCCTATGTACAAGAATATAACTACTATAATACTGCCCCCTATGTACAAGAATATAAATACTATAATACTGCCTCCTATGTACAAGAATATAACTACTATAATACTACTCCTATGTACAAGAATATAATACTATAATACTGCCCCTATGTACAAGAATATAACTACTATAATACTGCTCCTATGTACAAGAATATAACTACTATAATACTGCCTCCTATGTACAAGAATATAACTACTATAATACTACTCCTATGTACAAGAATATAACTACTATAATACTGCTCCTATGTACAAGAATATAACTACTATAATACTACTCCTATGTACAAGAATATAACTACTATAATACTGCTCCTATGTACAAGAATATAACTACTATAATACTACTCCTATGTACAAGAATATAACTACTATAATACTGCTCCTATGTACAAGAATATAACTACTATAATACTGCTCCTATGTACAAGTATATAACTACTATAATACTGCTTCTATGTACAAGAATATAACTACTATAATACTGCTCCTATGTACAAGAATATAACTACTATAATACTCCTCCTATGTACAAGAATATAACTACTATTATACTGCTCCTATGTACAAGTATATAACTACTATAATACTGCTTCTATGTACAAGAATATAACTACTATAATACTACTCCTATGTACAAGAATATAACTACTATAATACTGCTCCTATGTACAAGAATATAACTACTATAATACTGCCCCTATGTACAAGAATATAACTACTGTAATACTACCTCCTATGTACAAGAATATAACTACTATAATACTAAATCCTATGTACAAGAATATAACTACTATAATACTGCCCCTATGTACAAGAATATAACTACTATAATACTACTCCTATGTACAAGAATATAACTACTATAATACTGCCCCTATGTACAAGAATATAACTACTATAATACTACCTCCTATGTACAAGAATATAACTACTATAATACTAGATCCTATGTACAAGAATATAACTACTATAATACTGCCCCTATGTACAAGAATATAACTACTATAATACTACTCCTATGTACAAGAATATAACTACTATAATACTGCCCCTATGTACAAGAATATAACTACTATAATACTACCTCCTATGTACAAGAATATAACTACTATAATACTGCCCCTATGTACAAGAATATAACTACTATAATACTACTCCTATGTACAAGAATATAACTACTATAATACTGCCCCTATGTACAAGAATATAACTACTATTATACTACTCCTATGTACAACAATATAACTACTATAATACTGCTCCTATGTACAAGAATATAACTACTATAATACTGCCTCCTATGTACAAGAATATAACTACTATAATACTACTCCTATGTACAAGAATATAACTACTATAATACTGCCCCTATGTACAAGAATATAACTACTATAATACTACCCCTATGTACAAGAATATAACTACTATAATACTACCTCCTATGTACAAGAATATAACTACTATAATACTACCTCCTATGTACAAGAATATAACTACTATAATACTGCCCCTATGTACAAGAATATAACTACTATAATGCTACTCCTATGTACAAGAATATAACTACTATAATACTACCTCCTCCTATGTACAAGAATATAGCTACTATAATACTGCTCCTATGTAAAACAAGAATATTACTATAATACTGCCCCTATGTACAAGAATATAACTACTATAATACTACTCCTATGTACAAGAATATAACTACTATAATACTTCTCCTATGTACAAGAATATAACTACTATAATACTGCTCCTATGTACAAGAATATAACTACTATAATACTGCTCCTATGTACAAGAATATAACTACTATAATACTGCTCCTATGTACAAGAATATAACTACTATAATACTTCTCCTATGTACAAGAATATAACTACTATAATACTACTCCTATGTACAAGAATATAACTACTATAATACTGCTCCTATGTACAAGAATATAACTACTATAATACTGCCTCCTATGTACAAGAATATAACTACTATAATACTGCCCCCTATGCACAAGAATATAACTACTATAATACTGCCTCCTATGTACAAGAATATAACTACTATAATACTGCTCCTATGTACAAGAATATAACTACTATAATACTGCTCCCATGTACAAGAATATAACTACTATAATACTACTCCTATGTACAAGAATATAACTACTATAATACTACTCCTATGTACAAGAATATAACTACTATAATACTGCTCCTATGTACAAGAATATAACTACTATAATACTGCTCCTATGTACAAGTATATAACTACTATAATACTGCTTCTATGTACAAGAATATAACTACTATAATACTGCTCCTATGTACAAGAATATAACTACTATAATACTGCTCCTATGTACAAGAATATAACTACTATAATACTGCCCCATGTACAAGAATATAACTACTATAATACTGCTCCTATGTACAAGAATATAACTACTATAATACTACTCCTATGTACAAGAATATAACTACTATAATACTGCTCCTATGTACAAGAATATAACTACTATAATACTACTCCTATGTACAAGAATATAACTACTATAATACTGCCCCTATGTACAAGAATATAACTACTATAATACTGCTCCTATGTACAAGTATATAACTACTATAATACTGCTCCTATGTACAAGAATATAACTACTATAATACTGCTCCTATGTACAAGAATATAACTACTATAATACTCCTCCTATGTACAAGAATATAACTACTATTATACTGCTCCTATGTACAAGTATATAACTACTATAATACTGCTCCTATGTACAAGAATATAACTACTATAATACTGCTCCTATGTACAAGAATATAACTACTATAATACTGCTCCTATGTACAAGAATATAACTACTATAATACTACCTCCTATGTACAAGAATATAACTACTATAATACTACCTCCTATGTACAAGAATATAACTACTATAATACTGCTCCTATGTACAAGAATATAACTACTATAATACTGCTCCTATGTACAAGAATATAACTACTATAATACTACTCCTATGTACAAGAATATAACTACTATAATACTGCTCCTATGTACAAGTATATAACTACTATAATACTATCTCCTATGTACAAGAATATAACTACTATAATAATGCTCCTATGTACAAGAATATAACTACTATAATACTCCTCCTATGTACAAGAATATAACTACTATAATACTGCCCCTATGTACAAGAATATAACTACTATAATACTACCTCCTATGTACAAGAATATATCTACTATAATACTGCCCCTATGTACAAGAATATAACTACTAACTAATACTACCTCCTATGTACAAGAATATAACTACTATAATACTGCTCCTATGTACAAGAATATAACTACTATAATACTGCTCCTATGTACAAGAATATAACTACTATAATACTGCTCCTATGTACAAGAATATAACTACTATAATACTGCTCCTATGTACAAGAATATAACTACTATAATACTTCTCCTATGTACAAGAATATAACTACTATAATACTTCTCCTATGTACAAGAATATAACTACTATAATACTGCTCCTATGTACAAGAATATAACTACTATAATACTGCCTCCTATGTCAAGAATATAACTACTATAATACTGCCCCCTATGCACAAGAATATAACTACTATAATACTGCCTCCTTTGTACAAGAATATAACTACTATAATACTACCTCCTATGTACAAGAATATACTACTATAATACTGCCCCTATGTACAAGAATATAACTACTATAATACTGCTCCTATGTACAAGAATATAACTACTATAATACTGCCCCATGTACAAGAATATAACTACTATAATACTACTCCTATGTACAAGAATATAACTACTATAATACTGCTCCTATGTACAAGAATATAACTACTATAATACTACTCCTATGTACAAGAATATAACTACTATAATACTGCTCCTATGTACAAGAATATAACTACTATAATACTACTCCTATGTACATGAATATAACTACTATAATACTGCTCCTATGTACAAGAATATAACTACTATAATACTGCTCCTATGTACAAGTATATAACTACTATAATACTGCTTCTATGTACAAGAATATAACTACTATAATACTGCTCCTATGTACAAGAATATAACTACTATAATACTCCTCCTATGTACAAGAATATAACTACTATTATACTGCTCCTATGTACAAGAATATAACTACT